>JASAOQ010002449.1:3080-15187 GCA_031306065.1 Pseudopyricularia cyperi | reverse complement strand
GTTGTAGACGGGAAGAAAAAGGTGGGGGGTGGGGAAAGGAAATTAGAGATAGAAAGGTCAGGTCCTTACGGATTTGCCCTCTGTTGCGGACGACATGGTCACGGCCTATGCGCTGGACGCGGCAGGGAGGTGGTGGCTAGGAGTAGCTGCCCGGTGAGCCTGTGTCGCTGTACGAGGCTGGGCTATCCAAGGTTCCTTGTGGGTGTGTGTAGACAGACAAGTTGTAGCTTTACCTAGGTATGTGATCCTTTGTTCAAACTGTCTTGCAACAAAAACACGAGCGTCAAGAGAAGGAGGTTTATGAAGATTATGTGCGCGAGTGTGTGAATAGAAAACAAACAGAGACAACAGCTAAGTACCTTATGGAGGGTCGGCCAAAACCAGTCTTAACCCGCCGCTGGTCGGAGTACCGACGGCGAGTGCCCGCCCGCACCTGCTCCTCCCACGATGTGTGGCTCTCTTACGTCGTGGCCATCTCATTTCGCCATGGCAGTTAATAGCAAAGGGTGAGAAAAAAGACCATCTCCAAGCCCAGTTACAAAAAGCTCCAATGCGGGGAACTATTCCGATGATGGAAGTCATCCAGCTGCGCTCCCCAGGAGGCCTGGTCCTGGGTCCTGGATAACGCGGGCTTCCATCGGCCGCTGCAGCTGTATCCGAAACCCCCCACTGTGGGCGAAAACCCCCCCGCCAGGAGCGACAGTACCACTTTCACATCGATAATTGGATATGCAGCGGGCGGGTGAAGGCTCTTTAACCGGTCATGTTTACCCGCGCCAATGGATAGCAGAGAAAGTACTATGGTCGGCTCCCCCCGGTTCCAAGGGGACGGGTCTGGCCCGTTGTAGCTGTTGTTTATTCATCTGGAATTGGCGTCATGGAGCCCAGCTCACAAGACTGACTGTTATCGCATGTGTGCGCAGCAGATCACCGCAAAATTGCCTCCTGCATCGTACAGAGTACCCGGGCTAATATCCACCAAGCCAAAAAAACACAGTCAAACCATCCCCAAGTACCTCGTAGTAATCACGGTGTCTTCCTTGGCACCCCTCACCCCGATCCTGACCACCTCGCCGGGAACAAGGTCCACCAGGTTGTCCTCAAACACGACCCCATCATCCACGCACTCGAGCGCCACGCCCTTGACTGGGTACTCGGCGCTGACCACCACGGCCTTGCCGCTGTCCACGAGCCTTGCCGCCAGCTTCTCCGGCCTGCTAAAGTGCAGGTACTTGAGCGGTTCTGGCCAGTTGACGTACCGCGCCAGCTGCCTGCCCCCTCCCCCCTCCTCGGCTTCGAGCAGATACGTTGCGCACACGGTCTTGCCCTCGTCACCCTTGTTTCGGACGGGCACCTCGCGCGAAAGGATTTCGGTGCTGCGGTTCGCGGGAAGCGTGAAGCCCCTCTCCACCACCTCACTGAACGTCTCCTCGCCCGTCTCGACGTCCCATGCCTTGAGGACCACGTCGACGACCACGTCCTCGAGCTGCAGGTTGCTGCCCCAAGCCTCGACAATGTGCTTGGTCTCGATGTCGACGCGCGTGTGCTTGTCCGCCGCCCGCCGGCTCTCCCGCCGTGTCATGCCGACGCTGAGCGGCGCCATCTCCCTCTTGACCGTGTAGTAGGCGTGCTTCGGCCGGAGGTAGTAGTCGACGATGCTCCAGCTCGTGACGGGCCAGCAGTCGTTGATCTGCCATACGAGAGCGCCGCCGCAGTACTCGCGCCCGGGTCCCCTCCACTGCCGCTTCCAGAGCCGGTACGCGCTCGCCAGGCACTCGGCCTGCATCAGCTGCGTGCAGTAGACGAACTGCTCAAGCGGGTCGGGCGCGTACCGCATGTTCTCCACCAAGTACAGCGCGATCCGCCGCTCGTGGCCCTCCGCCTTGTTGTGGAAGTCCACCGTGCTGCTCTGCGGGTACCGGTCCGGGTCGTCCTTGCCGAGTGGCAGGAACGCGTCGATCGTCTTGACGCTGGGGAAAGCCTCCATGCCGAACTCGGACACGAAGCGCCCCACCAGCTTGTCAAAGTTTTGGTACTTCTCCTGCGTTCCGTGCCAGACGTTCCACTGGTGTATATCGCCGACCGTGGGGTCGTGAGTGTTGACGCCGTCTCCCCAGGGGCTGCCGGGGTGGTAGTAGACGTTGGGGCACAGCTCCGCGCAGACTTCGGGAAGGATCTTTTCGTATATGTAGCGCGCGGGGAAGTCGGTCTTGAGCCAGTTGTCCGGGTTCTTGTCTGCGTAGTCGTACGTCAGGCCCTCGGACTCTTGGTACTGGTAGTCCTCGTTGTTTCCGGCGTAAATGACGATTGACGGGTGATGACGGAGCAGCTTGACGTTCTCGGTGGCCTCGTGCCTGATCGACTCCCGCATCTCGGGCCACGCGGGGTAGTTGCCGCATCCAAACATGAAGTCCTGCCAGACGAGGACCCCGAGCTCGTCGCAGGCGTCGTAAAAGGCTTGTTGCTCGTAGATGCCGCCACCCCATACCCGGATCATGAACTGGTTGCCATCGGCTACGAGCTTTACCCAGTCGTGGTACTTTTGCGCCGCAATCCGGGGAAGAAAATTGTCGGCCGGGATCCAGTCTGAACCACCACAGAAGATGGGCACGTTATTGATGCGGAAGAAGAAGCTCTTCCCTGGTTGGTCCTTGAGCGGCTGTTGGATAAGCTCCGCGCGTCTGAGGCCGATCCTCTTCGACACTGTATCCGAGGTCTCGTCATCCGCTATCAGTGTCGCCTTGACCGTATACAGCGGCTGCTTGCCGTACCTCACTGGGTACCACAGCGACGGCTTCTGTACATGGAAGACGGCTGAGGCGTCTCCAGAGTCGGAAACCGGCACCGTTTCCGAGGCCACCACCTTGCCTTCTAGGGAAATCTCCAGCTTTACGTTGTCGGCCTTTCCCTCGATGGCGGCATGAGCCACCACCTTGGCCGAGTCCAGGCTCTCTGGGATAATTGTCTCTACGTATAGATCTGCTATCCTGCCGTCGTAGATCTCGAGGGAGATGGGACGCCATGGGCCGCAGACCATGAGGGTTGGGCCCCAATCCCATCCCTGGGAGTGGACAAAGAAACACGCATGGTTAGTGAAGTCTCCAGTCAAGGGAAGCCCTCCAAGTTAAATACCAGGTATTGCAAAGAAAGAAAAAAAAAAAGGGGGGGGGGATGATGCAAACAGAGACAGCTTCACTTACCCAGTGGTACTGGGACTTCCTGACAGCCAACCTCGACACATCGCCATTCCAGCAACCCCACTTGTGATCGGGGTACTTCTCAACCAGCTGGCAGCCTCTCAGGTAGGCGCTGTCAAAGTGGATGACCAACTCGTTCTCGCACTCCCAGGCGATGTCGTCGGTGACGTCGACACGCTCGGGGAGGAACATGTTGTCCGTCTCGAGGATCGTTTTGCCATTGAGGAGCACCGTGGCGAAGGTGTCGAGGCCTTGAAAAGCGATAACGGCCCTGACACCACCGTCAGACGGCAGCGGCGCGGGCGGCGCCGAAAAGGTCGTCCTGTAGGTCCATCTCGCCTCGCCGATCCACTGCACGTCCAGCTCGTTCTTGCCGACGAACGGGTCCGGGATGAGCTTGTGGTGCAGCAGGTCGAGGTGGACGTTGGTGGGGAACTGGGCGACGGGGAGGAACTCGGCGCCGTCTTTGTCGGCCTGCCTGAACTTCCAGTTCTTGTCGATTGGTATCACGGTGCGCATCTGCGGCATTGTTGAGCGCAGGCGCTGAACCTACTACTTTGGAAAAAAAAAACAAAAAAAAAACAAGGAATCCTAAAAACCAAATAAAGGTCCGAGATGGCGGCGGGATTGTATCGTAGGAGACATCCAAGGTCTTTGGAGCTCGTCACTGACAGATGAGATGAAAGGACCAGTAAATCCTGTCACTTGGACGAGATGGAAATAGGACATCGGAGCAGAGCAGCTTTATGACTGGGAGACGCCGAGGTACAGAGCGGTTTCTACTTGAATTCCCACCTAAAACCAGGTAGTCCAAAAGCTACCTACGCATCGTGCTCCATCGGTGGGCATTACTCCAGAACCGCGCCGCTGCTCCCCGCACGAACAAGCGTTGGGGAATTCTGCGCTGCGTCTCGGAGGATCCGAGGACATGGGATATGCTCGCGACGGGGGAAGCATCACCGAAGTCAACGGCGGCGGGCGAGTGGGGAACCAGTAACCTCGACGTCCGGAATATTCGCCAAATCATCATGATTCAACAGCCGTAGACATCTATTGGTCACAGGCGATGTCGAACAAATCTGCAAGGACGACTTTTACTCGAGTAACGTTCGATATAGGTGTAATCAATAATATTACAAGCGAATGTAGACTTGGCTGTGTCAAATCAAGTACAGGGTAGGTGGACAGGGAGACGCTCGCAGTCAACAGACCAAGTCTGTCAAAAAAAGCTCCGTCTCGAGATTATTAAGGGTGTATACGGTATATATGATGAACAAACGCAGTAAACATTTCATGTGCAGTGTTGCCCACTGGGCCATAACCTCCCCTCATCAGCAGCAACCCGCCCCCCTCCTCCCCCGACTGAGTGTAAAGACCTCCTCCCACTCCCTCAGCGCCATCCCGCTCTTGCGGCCCCTGCCGCCCCGTCTTCTCCTCGTGCCCCCTCCTCCCCCGTCGTCCCCCGTCATGCTGCTCTTTATGCTGGCCACGTCGCTCCCTGGTCCCCAGGAGACGCCCGCGTCGCCGTATTGGATCCCGCTCATGGGATCGTCCGGGTCGATCTCGCCGAGCTCGATCTTTGTCAGGATCTGCCGCGCCAGCCGCCCGAATATGTCCTCCACCCCTTCCCCGCTCAGAGCAGACACCTCGACCGCCACGGGGATCCCCGCCGCGCCCGCCCACCTGCTCGCCTCAGCCTCGCCGACCTCGCGGCCCTCGGGCGCCGTCGACGCCCGCAGCTGACTCCCCAGCCCTCCGCTACCGCCGACACCACCACCACCGCCGCCCGCCCACACCGAGCCGATGCTCCCCGCGACGCTCGTCCCCGCCGCTGGGAAGCTGACCGACAGCTGGCTGGCCCCGCTCGACACGGGCTGGTCGTCACTGCCGCCGAACCCCATCAGGTCGTCATCCATTGCGAGATCGACTTTGTTGCCGGCCAGCAGCAGCGTCAGGTTCGGGCTGGCGAGGGCGCGCGCGTCATTGAGGAACGCGGGCAGGGCGTCAAAGCTCGCGTGTGAGGTGACGTCGTAGACAAGAACCGCGCCCGCCGCGCCCCGGTAGTAGGACCGCGACACGGACCGAAAGCGCTCCGTTCCCGCCGTGTCCCAGAGCTGGAGCTTTATCCGCTTGCGCCGCGCGCCCGTGCCGACCTTGATGATCTTGGAGGCGAACTCGACGCCGATCGTCTGCGAGGAGAGGACGCGCCATTCGTTCTTGACGAAGCGGTGGAGGAGGCAGGATCTGTAGTTTTGGGGCGAGGAAGGGAGTTCTCTGTCAGTTGGGGTTCTGGCAGCAACGTCGTACGAGGGTTTCTTTGCGATTTTCGACTTGATGGCAGAGCAGGAAGGGCACACGAGGGCCACGCATCCCAAGCAGCCGGCCAGCCCGGACTTGAACGCGATCGCCGGAATTATCTGTCCGCACCCAGACCAAGTTCCTGTGGGAGGGAAAAGAAACACTTACTTTCCCGTCCCGCTGGGTCCGAGGAGGATGATCTTGGCCAAGTAGTCGTACATGCTCCCCAGCTCCTAGTTTTCAGCGCACCTTGTCAGTCTCCCGTGCAAATATCGCTTCTCTCAACCCTCAGCTTGGGCACCCCGCCCTGAGTCCCCTCCTCCCCAAAATCTGAGGGGTGTAAGAAATGGCGGACCTGATCGCGAGCAGTCGCCGTGCTCTCCTCGCTCGCCGCAGAGTTGGACCTCTTTGGCCGAACCATGGCGGGCCGTGCCTTGCTGTTGCGGTGATCCTGCTATAGCAAATATGTCCCTCCCTTCCTCCTTTTCTTTCTCTTATCTATCGTCTCTGTCGTCCGAGGACTCCGAAAGAGTGTGGAAACCTGGGGGGTGCGCTCGGGATCGTAAGCGGTCGCGTCTGCCGTATCGATCTCGGTGAAAATCACTCCTGAAGCCGACGGTGAGGGGCACTCGAGGGATAGGAACGAGCGCTGTTTGCAGCTGTTTACTGGACGTTTTGGCTTCTTGGACTCTAAAACTTGTCGTCATTCCAAAAACGGCCCAACCATCGAAAACGGGGGGCGGTATCAGCCATCACAAGTAACCGACAGGGAACGTGAAGTGGGGGCCCGGACCCCTGCTAGCAATCAATCAATTAGCATAGCAACAAGCTGTCGCATGATTCAAATGATGCGGGCTGATTGCTGAAAACTCAACGCTTATCGTGGAGGGAGTGGACGTGCTGCTTTTACGGCACGACACAACTGCTGACTGCTTATAATCATTCAAAGTAAACACCAAATCATACATCATACAGGCACATCTTTGCCACTCTATTAGTTTCTGTTGTTTAAACTAACATCAAGCAAGCAGTAGGAACAACTGTTTGTTGTATATTTCGTTTTTGTACAGCGCCAAAAGTAAGTGCATTATATTTAAATAGTCACAGATGTGCCTTTTGGTACCTGCTGATTGATGTCGTAATGCCGAGGCTCAGGACCATATTCCCCCAGACCAAACTAGCCCAGGTCACGGTCTGTCTCGGGATAGCTTAGAGCCTTTAAGTTTGGCCGTGTTTGTTTACATACCTCGATTGTATCTCATAAACCATCCGGGTCACCTAGCTACGAAGCAATTCTCTTTAACTTGGTCTTCGCTACGCATCGGGTCAAAGCCCCTTCCTTCTGGTCTCTACAACTTTGTCCATAATGAAAATCCAAGGGCGCACCTTTGTAATCTCAGGCGGGTAAGCAAGATGCCATGCCATGGAAATCACATGCAAAACCATCCATCGCATACAACCCTTCCTTCCCTAGCCAGAAAAAAAGAAGAAATTAAAAATAATTGGAAAGACAAACAACTCTAGCTAATCCCAATAACTCATATCAATCAGCGCATCCGGTCTAGGCCGCGCTTGCGCCGTTGATCTCGTCGCGCATGGCGCCAACGTCGCCATCCTCGACATCAACCCGGAGCTCGGCAACGGGTTGGTGAAGGAGCTAGGGGCTGACAGGGCCCGCTTCTTCACCGTGGATGTTACCGACTCCGGGTCAATAGCCGCCGCCGTCGATGGTTCGGCCTCCTGGTCAAATGAGACCGGGAGGCCATTTGGCGGCGTCATTCCAGCTGCCGGCGTGGGTTTTCCAGGGCTGGTGAGATTCTTCCCTCTTGTGACGAAACCCGTAAGAACCAACGCGTGGAAACAACCAGTACAATGTACTAAATCAAGAAAAAAAAAAAAAACCTCAAGATGCTGGATGCCAAAAACAACCCACTGTCGCTAGACTCGTTTGATCTCGTCGTGGCCATCAACCTCCGGGGCACCATCGACCTGGTGAGACAATGCCTGCCCCACCTCAAGGCTGCTGCCCCGGACGACCCAGATGCAGAGCACGGCGTCGTCATCATGATCTCGTCGTCGGCAGCCTTTGACGGTCAGATGGGCCAGACGGCCTACGCCGCCTCCAAGGGCGCCCTTGCGTCGGCCGCCCTGCCCATGGCCCGCGACCTGTCCCGGCATGGCATCAGGGTTGCCGTGATCGCTCCTGGAATGTTCGAGACAGCGATGACAGCTGCCATGTCAGACAAGGTCCGCAAGAGTCTAGAAAAGACCCTCGAGTTTCCGAAAAGGGGTGGCAAGCCGGACGAGTTTGCAGGCCTTGTCAGGCATATTATCGAAAACACAATGCTGAACGGGGTTGTGGTACGGCTTGATGGTGCAGCGCGAATGCCGAGTAGACTGTAAAAAGAAGGCTTTGGGAGGCAGTTATGGTATTATCAAACAGACTTTAAAATGAGAGGTCAGAGGCCAAACAAGCGCATAGCTCTGGACCAGCGGTGTGGACATGTCGCCAAAAATAGTAATCCACGACCATGGGGAAACCAGCTTACAAAGCTTTGCAGTGTGCAACAGGCGTGCAAGCTGTATTCTCGGTGCAGCTTGGTTAGTCCCGCCTGCTGGAAGGTCTATAACTGTCCACTTCACGTTCACCATCCCGGTAGTTGCCGCCTCTGCGCCGTCTCGGACGACCACTCGATTCTATGTTGATGTTCCGGGAGGGAGATCTTGACCGAGAACGAGTTGGCTTCTTTGAGGGTGTGGAAGTAGGGTACTCCCTTGCATCCGAGAAATCGTTGTCGCGAACCGGGGAACGCTCACGATAGGCCAAAGCCACTCCATTCTGCATTTGGAATCCAGTAGCACTGGCCATTCCGTTCTGTATCAGGGCTCCAGTTGAATTTGCCCTCCCCAGGTAGAGCCCAGCTGCGAAAGCTTGTACGGCCAAGTCGTTTCCCCGGAATACTAATGGTATTAGATAACCAATGCTCTCTTCGACCCGCCGGATGGTCTGCTCCCTCTCATTCAGAGGATAGCCCGTGCCAGAATTCGATGCTGTACAGATAGGCAACTGAGAATTTGCTTGACCCCAGAGGCCGAAGCCGGTAAGACGTGCTTGATTAGGGAAGGCAGCCTGCTGGTGGTCAAACATGTGGTGGGTTGTGGCTTGTGGAGAGGCTTCTGTCGCAAAGCACCAGTTATGGCCCTTAGGACCCGATTGAACTTGGACGACCTTGTCAAGTGGAAACCTCCGTATCACAGGCAGAGCTTTCGTAGCTACTGCCATCTTTGCCTGTCGCTTGCTTTCATGCGTCGGTTCCGACTCGATGACAGTGCCGTTCATGTTGACGGCGCAGCTCCATCTGTGATCTGTGTGAAATTCTGCCGTGAATGAGGCTACAAATAAACATATCTATCAGCGTGTTTCAATGGTAACAAAATATGCAGGTTGCTCTCTAATGGGATGGGTATCATGCTGCATGATCGAAGTGGCAACGACAGGAATCCAAACCCCAATTGCAGCGTACACCACTTACGACAAAATCCCCTTTTTTGACATTCACGGCTGAGCTGGATTACTGGGCTGGGATGTCCCTTGATCACATCTTTGAGAATCTTGAATGCTGGCGGAGGCGAGGGGGCTGGCTCTTTCTTGACGTGAACATCTGTGGTCATAGGCTCAACGGGTTCATATTCGATATGGCCCAAGCCCTGCGCAGTCTTTTGACCACGAATACGGCCAAGAGGCTCTCTGTTAGCCCCGTTGACTGTCTCAACAACTGAGGGCGGTTCTGGTTCTTCCTCAGGGTCAAAGTCTGCCACCATAGCTAAACGATCGGGGTGGATACCGGTGACCATGTTGTTTTGCTTCTTGGGCACTCTCCCATCCTCGGACTCATCGTGCCATACACTTGTTTTCAACTCTCCTGCAGGTGATAGGCGGCCATAGTTTGGGTTCGTCATACTGCTTCGACAACCTATGGGCACCTTCGAAGAGGCAACCCAATGCTTGCGGGGCTCAAGGCTGCCAAATCTCCCAAGTCCGCCATCGACACCAAAGAAGTCGCTGCTAACATGTCGACTCGTGATCTCTCTGGTCGCCTCGGGCGGTCGGTCAGGCGGCCGCTTGTCTGACTGGGGAAGCCGACGAGGAAGTTGTTCAGCCGCACGAAGAAGATCAGCTAACTTGACGCGGTCGAAGAGGGGAGTTTGCTGAGGTTGATTCTCCTTTAGTCCTTCTCCCTTATGGACAGGAAATCCATTGCTAGCTGGACCATGTGGGTGGATGTCTGGTTTTATGGGCAGAGGGTCGACTGAAATTGCCGGAGCGTCTGCGACAATAGGAAACCCAGAAACTGATGAAGTCACAAAGTGTTAGATATCTTACATGAAGCTAGCCGGGTGTTGGATCTATGCTTACCTCCGTCTCCGACTGCATGGGGACTCGGAGCAGACCCCATTGAAGAACCAGCCGTTGTCGTGAAGGCAAATGCAGCACTATTGCTGTCCATCTTGACACAAACGCAAGGCAGGCAGGGGCAAGGGAAATTGACCTCAAGTAAATGTATGTTTTTGTTTGATGTGATGGTGAATGAGTGCCTAGGAACTAAGACATGACCATCTGGTCAGGTCCTTGGTCAGCTTGTTGCAAACAAAGAGGTGGCAGAGGTACCGGATGTTAGGTTCCAGAAGCGACACAGAACAAGTAAGAAGTCTTGAACAGGCTGTTATTGAAGGAGGTTGATGACGGGCAGCTGCAAGAAGAAACCGAAATGGTGTCGTGTGCTGTGTGAAGAAATTGATGTCAACAAAGGGCAGGAACGTGAGTGGAAGTGGGAGCCAGGTGAAGTTTGGGCAGCAACTGTCCCGGCACCCACCCAGTCGCGGTCAAATCGTTGTGCAAGCCCTTAGCTGTAGGCCACACAAAGAAGATACGGCAGATTGCGGTGAACAAAGTGGCAGAACGAGCCTGGATAGTTACTTAATTCATCGATATAAACCGAGCTGTATTCGGAGGGCAAACTCCAAGCCTCGCTTTGAGCATTACAGCGGCACAAGAAGCTCGTCGCCCTTGTGCCACCGCAGAATGTTTTCCACCTGCATCGCGTACCATTCCTCCACGGTTTCCCTCTCGACATAGCCCATATGAGGCGTCAGCAAAACCTGGCTTCGTCCATCTTCGCCCCACTTAGTTGTTCTCCAGGCATCATCCGCCGCCAGAGGCTCGAGGTCAAACACGTCGATCGCAGCACCCCGGATGTCTCCGCGGTTCAACACTTTCTGGAGATCATCGGTTACCACCACACCTGCCCTTGAGGTGTTGATGAAGATGGCGTCCTTTTTCATCAGCACCAGGTCCTTCTCCGTCACGAGGCCCCTCGTCCTCTGAGACAAGACAATGTGGACACTGAGCACATCCGCCGTCTTGAAAAGCTCCTCTCGGCTCACAAACTCAAAGGTCTTCCTCCCCTCCCCGTCCTCGGCCGCCAGCCCGACTCCCTTGGCCTGCTCATCAGCCCTCTCCTGTGTCAAGTTCTCGCTCCAGCCGATGATGCGCATTCCAAAGGCGACGTGCATGATTCGCGCCACCGCCGTGCCCAACCTTCCCAGCCCCAACGCGGCGAACGTCTTGCCGGAAAGGCCCAGGGCGTACCCGGTCTGCCATAACCCGGCCTGCACGGCGTTGTGGTCCCGGACGAGGCCGCGTGTGAGACCCAGGATCATGGCAACGCAGTGCTCCGTTGTCGAGTCCGTCCCGGCTTTCGATTCACGGGCGTCATGCTTACCGCGCTTGCTGTTGATGGCGCCAGCGACGGGTATGCCGCGTTCACGTAGCGCAACTAGATCGAGAGCGGCATTGCGAACGCCGGTGGTGAGGAGGAGCTTGAGGTTTGGCAGCCTGTTGACCAGCTCTGCTGGGAATGGCGTGCGTTCCCGCATCGTGCCTAAAGCACAGGAGCTTCTAAGTGGATGGACATACTTGACCAGCCAGCGCAGGTACGGTTCACGTACATATAATGTCAAACTGCTCAAGGCGCTTGACCAAATCATCTTTGATCTGAGCAGTAATACACGGATGGTTGTAAGGGGGCAGGGTTTCGTCGAAGTTCGTCACTTCAAACACTGAGCTATCGAGCTTCCCGAATTGGGATGACGAAAAGCCCTGGTAGTCGTCCAAGACTGCAATATGGAGGCGTGTCATTTTATGGTGAAGCAATCGAGTGCTTTAATCTTAGTGGGACGGGAGGTATTCATAAGCGTTCCGGGATAATACCATAGGTTCTCAAGTGGTTGGGACATCCGTGGGACTTATAGCATACGATGATGCCATCGGGGCTCATGCCGCCATGGGAGGGGTTCCGAGATCGGGAGCTGGGGTAGGGGTTTAACTTTACATGACCAAGTCAAAACTGCTTTGATATCACAAACATTGTAATGAATGCCAGTCCGGCATTCTCTGCTTGAGCGATCCATTTTCTCGGCACGGCTTGTGCCACTCGTAGGGTATCAACTCATGATTGGGGAAGTCGAGGGTTTCGAAAAAGGCATAAAGGATGACCAGGGCAGGTTAATCCAAAGCAACGAGATGGTTTAAGCCGCGCAGTTAAGCTGATT
>JASAOQ010002443.1:0-11105 GCA_031306065.1 Pseudopyricularia cyperi | reverse complement strand
CACCTGTCCCCCCCCCCCTTGGCATAAGTATATAAAACATAAAGAAGTCATAGGCTGGATATATCTGCTTCGAGCTAGTCACAGATCCCGAATACGACGATTAAACAAGTGACACAAAAACACGGGCAGTATAGCAACATCAACCAAAGGTGAGGGTGATGTACCGATGTGATCCTCACAGGTACTCGATTTGCGGAAATCAGTCAACCAGTGCTTCTTTGACCAAGGGCTACGCATCCTTGCTGAGCAGAATAGTTTGCCGAGCTGTCTTGGAATCTAGCCACACCGGCTTTGCCCCCGATGTTCCCAGAGGCCAAGCACCTTGTTTTTGACCAAGGACGAACATACAAAGTAGAAGGAAATTTGGAGGGAGGCAGAGTAGAGAATAGTACGAGTGAGGCCTGTTACCAGTACCCACGAGGACGACGTCTCGATTGTCTGCATGTGTCGACGCGATAAGGCAACTGACCGGAGCTCCTCCGCTCCGGATCTCCAGAGCACGTGGATGGCCTTGTTGACTTGGCCAGTCACGGATCCCAAAACGACTTGTATGAAAGCCAAGAAGAAAAAACAAGACGAATGGCAAAGCACTGCTCTGTAAAATCCAAGGTGAGCATATTGTGCTAATAATTCTCTGGCCATGAGCGGTCCAGGCTCTCCAGCCTTTGCTGATGAAGCAGAATATTCCGGAATCGTGCCGAGCACAGCCTCTGCCGCGATCTGAGGCGGGTGAGAGTAAAAGGCAAAGTCAGCGGAACAATCATGAAAATTGCTAGCTTGGGCTTCAACGCTCATGGATACAAAGAGCAGCCCACGGCTTCCTATATTCAGTTTGGCAACAATGGGGCACAGCAAAGATAACCAACTTGTTTACCTTGCCATTGAAACGGTACAAAACCGACAATATATACACTGCACCCAAAAGTCTCTTCCATCTTGCACTCCTAGAAGTCAGCCCCAGCCAACCGATCTACCCTACCTAAATTTTTATTCTTCAGGCGCTCGCACCCCACGTCTCGGCTCCAACATGAGTCCCCCCTGATCGGAGATCATGGCAACACTTGGCGTGGTCCTCGCGGCAGCCATTGGTCTCTTTGGCGTACTCGTTGGTCTCCCTGGAGCTTTTGTCGTCCTACGCAAACTGTGCAAGCCTCCAAGTACGTGTGCCCCTTGCAGTCGACTACGCTGCTGAGTTGACAAGAGGGTTCACCATGCCATTTGTCTGACAATAGCGACATCCATCTTGCCCATCGTTGCCGATACCTCGACTGCACCCTCTCCGCCGGCAGAACATTTGCCAAGTGTAGCCTCTTCAACGACCGCAAGTGCTCCGACTGCCGACATCCATTCGACTGCTGCAACCTCTACGCGGGCCACGGACCTTTACCGGCAGAGACTCTTTCACCAATCGTACTCTGACCCTCGCACTCTCTTCGCAAACAGTGTCCTCTTCTTCGTCACATCCTCTTTGACGGCCGTGTCGCTTCTACCCAAAACGCCATCTCCACTAGCAAACTCTCCGACGGCAGAACCACTGCAGCCTCAATGGTCAAATGCATCCTTCGAAACACATGGCTGGGGCCGCCGCGATTCGGGGTCAACGACAAATACTACCGAGGCCTACGAGTTGAAGTAGTGGTCTACCAGACCAAACACGGAGAGCCGGGTCAGCTTTGCGGAATGAAAAGATCCTCTCTAATGGTGGATGTCGAGAACAGGTCTTGCTGACATGCGTCTTCGGCGGGCTATCGGAGAACCCGAGGAGTTTTGCTGGGTGTCTTACGGTTAATACAGGATGATAATGATAATGTTTTTTGTTTTTCTTTTTGAAAACCTTCGTAATGCCGATAATATGTACTGATATCTGCTGATCCGAGGCATCAAAGCGAGACGAAGTCTGTCATTATATACTCTACATATGCTGCGATCAACGTCCATCTCAATAACCACCCTCTGGTTGATCTGCACCCCTTGCACAAATGTGGGAGATGTCTCACCTGCGAAGCATTGAAGCTGCGATGATTCACAGATGTACAGAGAGGACAAAGAACAAAAAAACAGTCCCTACCCACACTCGCATGATCTTCGACAGCCCACGTCGTCATTGACCGTGTCCGCCAAGTCACGCTGATTTCTCGGCGTTCGCTTGATCCAGTCAAGCACTGCAAACCCGCCATATCTGCCGGGCTTGTTAGCGTCGCAACAGGCGGGGGACGGCATGCTTCCCCGCACGCATCTCGACGGAGAAGGACCACTGTCGTTGAGATATGTGACAGGGTGAGATCAGGGCCCAACAAGGATCCATGCAGGCATGGCAAGCTGTGCTTGTTTCTTCCTCTTCCACTCTCTCTGGCCTAGTCTAGACTAGTTGGGCATGTAAGGTCCCTGGAAGCTGTAGTAGATAATCCGTCATTGCCCTTTAGGCTTCCAACTTGATAAAGCGAAAGCTAGTGCTAGATCCCGAGAACAAACTACGGTTGACGCCCAACCTGGCGCTGCATAAGGAAAACGGCCGAACCTTATTTGGACGCACGACTGCACCTTATTCCAACGTCCTCCTGGCCACCGGAAACGGGGTATCCGGCATGTGGCCCGCTCCTCGCGAAACCACCATGATCACTTCGTTGGTCGGCCTGGGGATTCCGCTGTCGCCCACTCTCCGCACGAAACTTCCGCAAACTGCTCCTCCCGGCCGCATCCACCATTCAACAAGTGTGGGGATGTTCTGCTATGGGATCTCGCCCCTCTCGCTGACATGTTGAGCAGAACGCAGGGACCCTGGATCGGTGTACAAAATGCATTTGGTCTCCTCTCGCCGTCTTTTTTCTTCGTTGTTTTTGCTGTTCTCGCTCTTCTCTCTTCCTCCGCAGTGAATGCCGCTAGCTGCTTCCCGAAATGTCCACCATGGCCCAAGCACCCGACTCCAAGACGGAGGCAGACGTCGTCCGTGCCGGGACAAACGACGACCAAGACGCCGATCGGGTGTCCAAGGGCGATGAAGGGCAAAAGCGCGACTACAGCGGCGCCCTAACGACCGTCGACCCCGCCGAGATGGCCCTCGTACGGAAGCTGGACTGGCGTATCATGGTGAGACGCCACGCTTCTTGACCTTGAAGAGTGAAAAGGACAAAAAGACGAAGAAAAATAGCACGGCTAGACTCACACAGGCCCCAAAACAGCCCACCCTATGCGTCATGTACTTTCTCAACTACGTAGACCGCAACGCCATTGCCCAGGCGCGCCTCAACAACCTCGAGCTGGACCTGGGCATGAAGGACTACGACTTCAACGTCGCCGTGTCGATCCTATTTGTCGGCTACGTGCTGTTCCAGATCCCCAGCAACATGCTGATTACGAGGATTCGGCCGAGCATCTATATGAGCTCGTGGATGATAATCTGGGCTGTTGTCTCTGGTATGTCGATCTAGTGATGTGAGCGAGCTATATATCCACTCGGCTGACCACTCCTAGCCTGCACTTCTCTGGTTCATAACAACGGTGGCTTGGTTGCTTGCCGTTTCTTCTTGGGCATCACTGAGGCTCCGGTACGTATCCAGGACTGGCCATTGGAAAGCCTCAACTGACAAGTGTGCTGCAGTTCTACCCCGGCGCCACTTACATGCTGTCTATATTCTATCCCCGCAGAGGCAAGTCCCCAAAATGACCGGGCAGTTCCGCCCCTCGAGAGACTAACAGAAAAAACAGAGGTCGCAACCCGCATCGCGCTCCTCTATTGCGCCCAGATCCTCGCGACCGGCTTCTCCGGCCTCATTGCCGCGGGCGTCTTTGCAGGCCTCGACGACGTCCGCGGAATATCCGGCTGGCGATGGCAAGTTCCCTTCCCTCCCTGGATGCATGAATCCAACTCCTCCGAAAAAGAAAATGCTAACACGCAACAGGCTCTTCATCATCGAGGGCGCAGCCACGGCCCTCGTCGGCATCCTCGGCTTCTGGCTTCTCCCCGACACCCCCCTGACGACGCGCTGGCTGAGCCCCGAGGAGCGCAAGCTGGCCCACGACCGCATGGAGCGTGACCGCGTCGACGACCAGGGCGAGTCGTCCGTCATGGTCGGGCTGAAGCAGGCCTTCAGGGACCCCAAGGCCTGGGTGTTTTGCCTCATGCAGAACATGCACCTGTCCGCGTGCTCCTTCAATTCGTTCTTCCCGACGTGAGCTCCACATCCTTTGACCCTAGCCTCAATGATTCCATCTTCATCATCGTCTCGCTGACCAGAAAACCCAAAAATGAAAAACCACAGCGTCGTCAAAACCCTCAATTTCAACACCACCCAGACCCTCCTCATGACCTGCCCCCCCTTCATCGTCGCCGGGATGGCCGGCATCGCATTCGGCTGGTCGTCGGGCAAGCTGCACGAGCGCACATGGCACGTGACCGCGGGCCTCTCCCTCGCCGTCGTCGGCTTCGCCACCGCCGCGGCCGAGACGGGCGTGGCGGGCCGCTACACGGCCTGCTTCGTCTTCGCGGCGGGCGCCTACTCGGTCAACTCGGTCATCATCGGCTGGGCGTCGAGCACGTGCGCGCAGACGAGGGAGAAGAAGGCCGTCGTGCTCGCCATGACCAACGTCGCGGGCCAGGTCGGCTACATCTACGGGGCCTACATCTGGCCCGGCACCGACGGGCCCAGGTACACGATCGGGTTCAGCGCCAGCGCGGCGTTTGCGCTGGGGAGCGTCGCGTGCGCGTGGTGGATGCGGGCGCTGCTGGTCCGGGAGAACAAGAGGATGTCGGCGCAGGCGGCGGGGGCGCCGGTGAATCTTTACGGATACTGATGCGTGGAGGCGTGAGGGGGTTTGTAGGCGGTAAGGGGTGTGTATGTGTGTGTGTGTGTGTGTGTGGACTGAGACAGTGCCTAGGCAGCGTCTGCGAGGGTTGGTGAGAACATTTGTGAGAATATAAACTTGTGCTTGTGCCCCAAAGCTTTCCAAGACAATGGCGTCAAGCCTCCGGTGCGACAGCACGCCACGAGGCAGCCCTGCTGTGAAACGTCCTCGGGAAACAAAGTGGCGGCACAACAGAATAAAAGCAAATGTGCCGTCAAGGCGTGGTAGTACAACAAACGCACTTTTTGTACACCATGCAAGTTCGGCATTGTTCTTGCAAGCCGACGCTACAGGGATCTATCCTCCTTGTTGGCCGCGGGTTTTGTCACCGGCGATCTGTAGCGCTGCTCGAGGTAACCGTTGCTTTACTTATAGATTACAGAATCCAGATTCATTAATCGCAGGACCGATCCCGAAAGTTTCATACAAATATCAGATACAAACGCCCGATACGCCGTGATTGACTAACCCAAAACACAAAACCTTGAACACCCAAACGCCGAATAGGGCCCAAAAATCACATCATCGTTCGGTGGGTGTCCATCCCTGCATTGGCCTCGCAGAGTAGTCGCTCCGCTGCCAATTCTGGCTGGTCAAAACCTCCCCCGACCTATTCCCGCCTTCGTTTAGCACCCCGGCCCGCGACGGCCCCCGACCCCCCGTCGCCGCCACGGGACCCGGCCACAGCGCGGCCGGATCGTGGAGCGGGGGCCGGGACTGCGCCACCGCCGCCGCCGCCGTCGTCGTCTGCCCCGTAGCCGAAGCCTGCCGCTGGTACGGGCCGTTGTGCTGACCCCGCGACCCGGGGTTCTCGACCGGCATGGTCTGGCCCCTCTGCGGCGCCGCCCAGGGCTCCGCGGGCGTGTGGTCGTACGTCCCGGCCCTCTGGGGCTGACGACCCCCCCGGGCGCCCTGTCTGGTCTGTGTCTGCTGGGCGGTCCTAGATGGCGGCGGGGGGGTCGGGGTCGACTGCAAAGGTTGGGATGCTTGCCTGCCGGCCGGTGCGGGCGGGAGAGGCGGTCCGGAGGACGTGTTCTGACGCCGTTCACTCGATCCGGATGCGTCCTGGCGCGGAGGGGCCTGCGGCTGAGCAGCGTGCGATGCCACGCTCTGCATCTCGGGCTGCTGCGTCTGGGATGGCTGCACGAGCGTCGTGGTGGACGACTGGTGGGACAGGCTGCCCGTCCTAAGCGATTGCATCGACGGAGTGTGGGACACGGTTGTGGTCAGGGACAATGCGCTCTGCCCTTGCCCCTGAACTGGATAGCCGGTCGGGTTACCGTGCTGAGAGGGAGTCGTTATTGAGAGGCCGCCTGTTTGACGCCGTGGTGGGGTGACCGTGACCGTTGGATGTGCCGTCGGACGTTGCACAGGTGCCTGAGAGCTGAAGCCGCCTGGGTAGGTGCTATGTCGTTGGCCCAGTGTCCCGACGCCGGCAATCGACTGAGAGGCGTGCGGGCGGGCAGGGATCCGGGGTGTGGCAGGAAGGGAACCGACTATGCTCAGCGTCTTTTGTCTTTTCGGGGGCTGTTGAGGATTGGTTCCCACTGCTGTGGTCATGCTTCCCCACAAGCTTCTGATGGGAGTCGACAAGCAATGAATGCTAAAGAGTTTTCTGGTTAGCGAGGTGGATAGGACAAACATTGAGACAAGCTGCTGAAGGAAATGCAACCGTAATTCTTTGTTCCAAAACTTACACAGGATGATCCTGGTCGCCATAGCGCTTCCTTATTTTCATATAAAGCCACTTGGAGATGAACAAAACCAATGTGACGAAAACGCTGAGAATCACGTAGCTCCAAAAGTAGCCGGTCAACACATCAGCAAAGCTGGTAGGCTGCTTGGCAGCGGTATCATTGGCAAGGTCTGGTGCAGTGCTGCTGGCGTCATCTGGGGCGTGCTTGAAGCCAATGTTGAGGCTGTGGGTGTCCCATTTGAGAATCGGCATTGCGAATATAGTCTGATCGACTCAAAGTCAGTCTGCTGTTTTCGCAACCTTGAACTCGACACAGACGCACTTACAGCAAACGTTGAGGCGGGGAGAAAGACCATGCCCATAAAGGCGATTGCGTAGCTGTTCTCGGCCGATTTCGCACTCTCTTTGGCCTCTTTCCGCGAAGTCTCTGCCTGATTCTGGGACAGGCAGGCTTGAATCTGTTCACACCGTTTTGTTGTTAGTAAAACATACAGACCAAGAATTCACAAGGCAAAGCAAGCCTTACGCATCTGGCTTGCTCCGAAATCTCGTAGACTGAGATTTTAACGGACGCCTTCATGTCCTCGAGGGACATGAGTATGTCTTGAAACATGTCTTGGAACTTGTTCGTGACATTCTTCGAGGCACAGTCTATGTTCTCCAGTGATAGCTTGGAAGCTACCTTGATCGCATTTTCGATGTGACGCTGTGTTTGAGTCAACTCGTCCTCCAGTCTCTGGTGGTATCTCTGGGCTTCTGAGATCAACTGCAGCTGCTTGAGGCTGAAGGATTCGACTGTGTATACTTCTTCCAGAGCATCGTACATGTTGCACAGCTCCCCATCGATCTCGTCCGCGAAGCCTTTGACGGCCTGGCAGATGATGACAAGACCCTGCCGCATTAACTCCGCCGCGAGGTAGAGCGGGAAAAGCGGATGGTGAAGCATGTCTGGAGTCGCCCTTCGAACCAAGCTTTCGACCGATTTCATTTGTTTTGGCGTCAGCCCTAGCATGACGACTGTGGTGAGTTGGTCTTTCTCGACATGAGTGGATGCCATAGCAAAGGCATGACTGTTACCCGCCGATTCGTACCGTGTGGCGGCCGATTTGGCGATATGAGTCCAGATTGTGTTCGGCTTGTTCCCTATGGATGGTGCAGTAGTTGACATGATTCGCACCGCCTTATCGCCCACGAGTTTCGGGCTGAGAGAATGGTGTATCCTGAAGCCATGAACAACTTTTTGCCAGTTAGAGAGCGTCACGGGAAGCTTATCCGTCCCGATGTGAGGCATCATTCTGGTCGGTGTTAGTACCTTGGAAAAAGCTAGAGCGGGCAAGCAAGCAAGACGAAAGCCCGGTGCAAAGAAAGCAATGGCAAACCTGTGAGATCGCTTACAGGAGGTGGAATGCTTTATGTCCGGCTCGTTTGTTGTGGTTATTATTCGAGGTTTCGGGGTACTGCCACAAGTGAAGCAAGCCTTAAGCAATTTATCGTGAGATGCTGTTGGAGAAGTCTTGAGAACCACAGCCTACGTACCTGAAACATGTCCCATTGTTGACTGGTATGGAGGACCTCGACGGGATGGAAAACCTAGTTTTGTAAGTCCAAGCAACACTTTTCATGACGTTGCCAGAGTATATACTTACATTGTTCGAATAGCATAGGTAGGTGGAGGGCACGAGACCTTGAACAGGAACGCAAGGAAATTGCTTGATTTCCTCATTGTTCAAGAGCGGGTTGGAGTCACGGAACCAGTCCATGACTAGAAGAGCCAGGCAGATGAATACCTATCAATGTACGAAGGACGTGTTATGGATGGAGGTCAAGGAGAGAATCGCTATGACAAGAAGAAAAATGGGACTGGTGTGCAAGAAACAAGGTGAAAATGTCGTCGATGGGAGATTCGAGTTTCGGAAAACTAGAGCATGCTGGGACTTGGTAGGGGAAAAGGGATCAGTGGGGATATTGGGGAGGCGATGCGTAGATTTAAGACCTTTCCATGGCCAGCAATGTACTTGCAGCCTTTCCCTAATACCATACAGTCTTGATGGGCGCTGGCGCTTGATCTATCCGTCCCTGTTGTTTCCAATATCTGATGTTGGCTGCAAGAGATTGTGCCAACAATAGAATCACGAACGTCGTAAAACCGGCAGATCGGTACTGCCAGGCCGGCCGCAGAAGGCCGGCGGTTGGATATCACCAAGATTCCTGTTCTATGCGCGCTCTCGTCGATTTGGGATCCCAAGCGCCGGCGTATCTACCTCTGGAGAGTGGGCATTTGCCGCCATCAGCTAACTCACTGTCACTATCCCGGGATGAAGACCGGCTCAGCGGCCCACACCCACGTCAACCCCATGAGCGCTTAATATTCGTATATGTGGTTCCAGACACCATCATGAAACACGAATCGGTGGTTGGATGGGCCGAGATGCGGGCTGCCTCCACTGCTGCAACCCCGATTTGCACCGGCTGTGCAACTTAGGCGCCGAGCCCTGCTTGGCTTCCCGGCGACACCACATATCATCATCACTGATTGGAGGGCCAGTGGCGCAGCCCCATCCACAGTCAGCTGCTTCAAATCCTCACCGAACCTGCGAAAATGCTCACGTTGAGCAGACAGCTCTCAGCAAATTTAATGGAGGTGCGCTGTCATCCTGCGACGAAACATGGACGAAATATGATCCTTAGCTCTTCCTCACATATACCACGATTCTTTCCTATCTGTCACTTTCCAGCTTTTGCTTCATTCATAGTACAGAACCTCACATACAATCCGACAGTCCTACAGCTAGCAAACATGCCTCAGGTGGACTACAGCATCAAGGAGCTGAACGAGATGGGCTGGGCCCGTACAGTTATAAGTGCCAAAGCCTGCAATCTGCCCGAGAAGCTGGACCAAATAACCCAGCAGTACTACATCCGCGTAAGGACTTTTCACCTCTGTTTTCGCAATTTTTTAGGGGAAAAAAACAGCTAATTTCGTTTTGGTACGAACCAAATAGCTATTTCACGACAAAGCCAACGTCTACACCATACAAGCGCTGACACCGGCCCAGAAAGACTGGCTCAATTCGCATGATTTGGTAAATCCTCCCCAGGAGGCAAATTATCCCGAAAGATCCAGTGACGAGGACGAATACTGCGAGGAGGACGAAGTCAAACGATTCTCACAGCACGGAAAAGGAGGGATGGTTGCCGCCATTCTCAACTATCTTGGAATAAGGCGACTGTATTAGAACTGCATTTGCCCGGTTGCGAGAATGGTACAGGGCACACTGTTTAGGACTTTTGTTTTGCATGTACAAGACAGAGGCATCAAACCATCTTGTTTAGTTCATAAGAGTCTTCTTAGGCTTCAATTCCTTTTTGACGTGTACGAAGCCCCACGTTGCAGGTTAATTCAAACATAAGAAATAGCACGCTGGTATCCCGTCATGTGTATATGTTCAGGATGATGCAACGGCTGCTGAGACTCGCACATTATGTATAACCACCTCCATGAATACCAAGGCGCCGGAATATCGATAGAACTTGGTGCAAATACTTGACTAGATTGCTGCTGACCACCACCCCTTACTTTGGCTCGATAGGTTATGGGCGCGGCGCATGCGTTGGGCTGACCAAAGCCAATACATTTGTAAACATCCAACGCATACCACCACATCCTGGCCGCAAACATCGACCCATTCGCGGCGGTTACCAATAGTCAACCTAGTTCAGCAGGTTCGCAGGCGCTCGGTTGCGCAAACACTATACCAAGATAACCTGCGTTATATCTTGCAGATACCTGGAATCTGGCCGGTCTAAACATTTGACCCTGATCTTCATCTTGAAGTATACAAGTCGGTTAGAGCTTTGCATCTTACTCATGGTGAGTTTTGGGAATACCCACCTCGGCGTCTGCCGGAGATGCGCAGCGCGGGTATGGTGAGGTTAAGCGCCGAGCCGAGGTTGGCTCCGCGACCACACCAAAATGTCGCCATCATATCGCCATCGCTCATCGAAGGCCAATGGCACGACACCATGTAAACTGCCTCAGATCTAGCCTGACCGTTCAATGTTGGTTGCCCTGGCGTAGTTGATGCACCT
This sequence comes from Pseudopyricularia cyperi, assembly GCA_031306065.1. Taxonomy (NCBI): domain Eukaryota; kingdom Fungi; phylum Ascomycota; class Sordariomycetes; order Magnaporthales; family Pyriculariaceae; genus Pseudopyricularia; species Pseudopyricularia cyperi. Next base: position 478 of record JASAOQ010002443.1, on the reverse strand, counting down.
CTATAAGACAGAGCAGCTCCTCATTATCCCAAAATACAAATCGCTTTCCTTGGTCCGCGTTAGCTATTTACTAGATACTCAGGTACCGATCTATACTTGCCTGACCCTGTGCGGTGGTTGTTTCTCGGTTACCTTGTCCGGGCCCTGAGATATGAATACATGAGCCACCTTGACGAAATACGGATGCGTTGGCACTTCGCCGAAACCTGACACAACCCGACAGGTTTATGCGCGGCGAATGGCCTGGCCCGATAAGAATACCATTCTTCCACTGAAATTTATCGTATGCCACCAATCCTGGCTGGCGCAGGCGGCCAATATGCCGCCAACCTATCACACCATAGGGGTAAGCGACGGTACGGGTCTAATCTTACATTGGGCGAGCGGCTGCGCACCACCTTGGGCGATGTTGCTTTGCTTGGCGTGGCGGGCCCGCGATGGGAGCCCTCAGAAATAGTGAGAGCGTTGGGTGGAAAAG
>JASAOQ010002435.1:12320-29619 GCA_031306065.1 Pseudopyricularia cyperi | reverse complement strand
CCCTAGCTTTTGGCCAATTCCTCTGGATAGTTTGTTAAAATCACAAAGCCTGTAATATTACAGCCCGGTAACGACAAAATTGGGGGGGGGGGTTTCTTATTATCGATAGGTAGTTAAAGTTGTCGAAACGTCGGGCAAAACCACATCCACATAAGGTACTTAAGGGCAACCTACCTAAACTATGTAATACATAGTAGGTGTTTTACCCCTCAGCGGGCTGCTTGCCCGGCTCGGCGCAATTATTATGTCAGTGGGCGGCGGGCCAGAGCTAGCTGACCTACCCCGCCACGGAGAAACGTCCGTATTCACTGCAACACTGCAACGGACAGCCTCGCGGCTACAGGCACTTCGCGCGTCGGGGCAAGCACATGGGCGGATTACCGGTGCTGATTGGATCAGGCCGAAAAGGCACGACCGGGGTGTTTCTGAAAACACTGCGGTACATAGACCGAACAACGACAGTTCGACGGGCTGTGCCCGGCAGCGATATGCAACAAGACCCATCGTGCCCATGGCCCTATTCGAAGAATCGACAGTTCTGAGTCCCAAGGGCTGGTCTGCGAAAAACTTCTGCCGCGGGACCTGCCCGACGGTGTGTTTGCTGCCTTCATACTGAGACTGAAGGAACGAGCAAACTAGCTGGGACCAGTTCGCAGCTCATCGACTGCAGCCACCAGGCACGAGCGAGCATCCCCAGATACCTACCTACATTTGCCGGGAATCTATCAACAAAATCTTCCCGCCCACTTCCAACTTTACCAGACACTTGGTGGACTCAAAACGCCCGCACATACGGGAGCCTGCCCAGGTACTTTCGACCAGCGAACCGTCTTCTTGCCCCCCCTACCTCCCTATCACCAACCAAGCTTGACTGTCTTTCTGTCTTGGAATAGGGCTTAAACCACTATCGCCGTGGGAGTTAGGTATAGTGGTCCGACCTATCCGCACTGCCCTCCTCTTGTATCTCGGATTCGACTAGAGGCCTGGCCGCGGGACCTTCTGCATAGTTCCAGCCTTGCGGGACCCTTTTTGCGGCAAACACGTACGTCAGTGACCCCAATTCGGTGCTTGCTACTACTGGCTGGTTCCGAAGCCTACCTACCCGAGAGATTTTCCTCTCGAGCTTTGGTTCGAATTCTGCCAGCCATCTTGTTTTCTGCCTTTCCCAGGTCGCTAGTAAGTGCAACAAAGCTGACTCCCTGCATAGGCTTACCTGTGTCTCTGACGGCCTGCTGTAGCACAAAGCTTACACCTTGGCTAAGATCAGGAAAATCACCTGAACTTCAGGTATGTACTTAGTGTGAATCAGGCCCGGGCATATTACATGTATCCCTTGCTTGGTTACCTGCTTGTCTTTTCGGGTCATCTCTATGGATGGGGATATTTCCACCCACGGCAGCCTTCACCTGACGTGGGAGTATGGCCTTTGTGTGTACACCCTTTTGCACGACATTTCCCAGTACATGTTCGCCTCAACCACCGAAATTTTATTCCTGATGCGTCGTCGTGCGTCACGTTGTATCACCCATCACTCTTCCTCATTTGTTCCCTTTAATCATGTCCTCTGCCGTTTGCTGAAACCTCGGAGATTCTGACATAACCCTCGAGTGACTCGGGCAGTAAAACATTACACACGCTCTTGGTGCGACATTGGGCGCTGCCACACCAGCGACAGCCCCCTAGCCTTGATTCGTTCTAAGCATACAGACTGCTTTGTTGAATTGCTTCTTCAATCTTTGTGTCTCGGAAACATCCCCGCATCTTTCTCTATCCTTTGGGAAGTCTTCTGCCCGCAGCGGCATTTGACTCCCAACTTTCAACATGTAAGTAAGCATGTCCATACGACCGTCTTGACCGAAAAGCTGCCCTGTATCCCGTTGCCGATTTGCTGGGTAGGTGTGGGGTTTCTTCCTTTGCAAAGCGCGCTGTCTAAAAACTCTGATATCACAGGAAGTTTGGAAAGTATATACAGAAACGACAGCTCGAGTTTCCCGAGTACGCAGCCAGTTTCGTCAATTACAAGGCGTTAAAAAAGGTAATAACTCACAACTGGTCGGATGCCGTGGTCCATAACCTCCTGACTTGCTTTGAGGAGCTGGGGACACTTCGGAGTTTCCTGCAAATCTGCACAATGTGGTCTCTTTTGCTAACGATGGGTGACACTGCGGAACAGCTGATCAAGAAACTCTCGGCTACTCCTGTTCTCGGAGCCCAAAATGACCTTCATCATTTGGCTGGCCACCTGGACTCACAGGGACTTCTGCAGGCCAACAAGGCAACATTCTTCTTCCAGTTGGTATGTTAAATTATAAGCCCGATCCCACCAAGTAGCTCCATCTAACTCTGCTGCAGGAACGTGAATTGGAGAAGGTGAATGCCTTCTACCTGCAAAAAGAAGCCGAGGTTTGTAAACCCACACCAGCTGTGTTTATGCGCTTGACCTATAAAGTGAGACTGACATTAAACCCCTGGGCAGCTCAAAATCCGGCTCAAGACTCTGCTCGACAAGAAGAAGGTCCTACAATCGAGAGGTTATGGGGTCTCAAGACGATCAGCAAAGTTTGCGACCCTGCAAGAGGGCTTTCAGCAGTTTGCAAATGACCTGAACAAGCTGCAGCAGTTCGTTGAAATCAACGGCACAGCTTTTGCGAAAATCTTGAAGAAATGGGACAAAACGTCAAAATCCAAGACAAAGGAGCTCTATCTGTCCAGAGCAGTCGAGGTTCAACCTTTCTTCAACGCCACCGTCATCAGCGAACTTTCCGACCAGGCAACAACAAGTCTACAAGAGCTTGGGGCCTGGGCAGATGGCGACAACGTCAGTTTCACCTATCATCGTGACCACATCGTCACTAGCCAAAATCTTCTCGGAACCGACGAGGGCGATGTCGATACCCTCCTGCTGGAAACAGTAGTTTCCGGCAATTTAGACTCGCTGAAGGACTTGCTCACGGGGATACGGTCATCTTCACCACAACCCGGCGGCTCGTCAGATATGGACATCCCACTAAAGGAACGCATCACTCGAACGTTTCTTGCGTCAATCAACGAGGGCCCCCAAGCGTCGCTTGAGGTGCTCCTGAGCACAGGATTGGTTGACATCCAGTCGGAGGACGACATCAACGAGAGAAATTGCTTGCACCAAGCCGCCATATATGGCAACTCGTTTGTTTTGCAGTATGGCTTGTCCAAAGGGGTATCAGTCAGCCGGACAGACGTCTATGGCAGGGTTCCATTGCACTACGCTAGCATGCATGGGCGTCTTGATATGCTTTCAGCCCTATTAGACGGTAGGTTTACTTGCATCCTTCCACAAGAGCTCCGGCAGACCGTCCTCAATGGCCATCTGGGAATCGTCCAGACCCGATAGATCTAACTTGCCACCACAGCCGACCCGAACACAATCGACCTCATCGACCACGACAACTTCACGCCGCTAATCCATGCTATAATACACGAGCATTACGATTGTGTCAACCAGTTGCTGTTGAAGGCAGCACGCATTGATCCGGTCTCTGACACCGATCACGTCCCTGTGAACTTGGCATGCGAGCACGCTTCGGCTGCAATCGTGGAGTTGCTGTTGAAGCATGGCGCCCATATTGTTCCCGACGCAGAAGGCCTATATCCTCAGCATTTGGTGGCAAGATCAGGGCAGACACCGGACCTGCTGCTGCTTCTCAAGCAGTACGGCGCAGATCTAAACCAGATGGACAAGCTCTATGGTTGGACGCCTCTGGTTCATGCCGCCAGCGAGGGCAATTTGCCTTGCCTCAAGGCACTCCTCGAGGTCGGGGTCGATCCCAATATCCTAGACGAGAAGGACCTTCCCGCCCTGTATTACGCAGCTTGGGAGGGTCATCTGGAGTGCATGAAGCTCCTGACTCCACTAAACCGGAACAAAGTCCCGAGCCCGCTGGTGATCAAGCCGGCCACGCCCCTCGATCTTCTGGGCAGCAGCAGTGCTCCGATGCCAATGGCATTAGACCCGGACGCCATACCAGTCCTAGAGCTGCCCCCACCCATCATACCGTTGCGCCGGTACGGTCACAACTTCTTGGACACCAAGACGGTGGTGCAGATCAACTTTGGTGAGGGCGGCGAGCAGCCGCTCATGTTCTTCCACAACAGCAAGTACCCCGCATCACGACTTACCATATCCTCAAAGTTGTCCGATTTGATCCCCAAAAATATCATCCTCCCTTTCCAAGAGGACACCCGTCTTGTCTCATTCCATGTCGACAATCTTGAATCCTTCACCCTCGACTTTGACGTCTTCCCCGCTTACGGAGCCAAAGTCATTGCCAAGACTGTGGCTCTACCGAGTACGTTCCGGGCTTTGTTGAGTAGCTCAGGCAGCTGCTGTTTGCCGCTCTTCGACCCGAGGTTACGTGCCATCGGCCAAATTAGCTTCCATACCCAGGTTATCAAGCCGTTCCGGGGCGTTCCGCTCGAGATATCCGATTTTGAGACGTACTGGAAAGCTACCAGTCAGTTGGATGGGCAGCCGAGCACTTTCGTGTCTGGATCCAGCTTGTCGGGAGATTTTGTTCGCCTTCACGTCCAACAAACGAGCGATGGCGTACCTGTACTCTGGCCGTACTGGAAGGTCAGCTGCGGCAAGGGTGTCGATGTGCCCGTTGCCCGTCTGACTTATCATCAGTTTTCGATCGCCGTAGCAGCATCAATGACTAGCGCGCCTCAGACTAGCAGCGAAAGAGCATCTGAGATAGCCTCGCAGCTTGCTTCGATATCACCAGACCGTGTACCTGACATGTACGAGCTACTTGCCACGTCGGGCATCAGGCTACAAGACGCTTTCCTCATGCTGCCACCGGGAATGCATGTCAATTTGCATATCATCTATCCAACCGCGGATGAGGACAAGGAGCTGGGGCTTCTTGGGCCTGGAGCGGACATGAACACCTTTGCGGATGAGGTTCTGTCCGTAGTGTTCGACCACGCGCGTGCGCAGCGAGCACGGATTCCCGATGCCGTGAGGTCCGTCGTGTTCAGCTCGTACAACCCAAATCTGTGTACGGCTCTCAACTGGAAGCAACCAAACTTCCCCGTATTCCTCTGCAACGACCTCGGCCAGCAGATGGACGAGATTTCGCTATCGGCCACTGGCGACTTGGTGCAACCCTGCGGCAATAGAACCTCCTCGATCAAGGAGGCAGTCCGAACGGCGGAGAGTAACAATTTTATGGGCTTGATTTGTTGCTCCCGCTTACTGGTAAGTCAAACTATGTCCTCGACTGACACAGGAAATTCATTTTTCCACCCATTACTATCCCCCTTCGGCCCTCAGCCCATCAGATACCCCATGATTGCGACATATGGTTACTAACCGATCACTACAATAGGACATGGTGCCTGCGCTTGTTGACGCGATCAAGTCACACGGCCTGGCTCTTGTGGTGGACAAATCAAGAGAAAAACCAGCAGACAATGGCACCCTGGTTATCGATCCCTTCCCTCGTCTGCCTCATGGGGTGGACGGTGTGCTGAAGGATAGCGGAGTGCTGCGATTTAAAGAAACGATTGACATGTAACGAAAAGTTTTTACAGCGTGATTGATTACGAGAGAAACATCCGGATATAATGTCGAGACTGAGGGCTGAATTTCATAGGAGGGCACCATGTCGAGGAATTCATGAAATTCAAGATAGCTTCATGCCACAGCCGCCAGGAGAAGCCTGGCATTTGCGCAACGAGGGGGCGACGGACTAGGTTACTAGTCGCACCAATGAGGTATAATTGTCATTAATCGTGGCTATCGAATTGCTCGCGTACAGGCCAGACCCTACTCCTTCAAACGTTAATGGCAAGGCAAGAGAACTGGCCTTCAAGCGCCCTTGTTCTCGTACTTCAAGGCAGTCAGCTCCTTTTCCGGATCGACGCTGGCCATAGTGAGCTTCGAAGCGACAACTACGCCATACACGACAACAGGCAGGCATGCCAACATAACCCGGCTCAAGTGCTGGGGCGGCCCGGCCCGGTCCTCATGCGACGGCTGCGACGTCGCCGTTACGACGCCCATGAGCAGCAGCAGGGCGCACAGGCAGGCGTTGAGCAGCGGCAGGTACGTCTCCAGGGGCGATCGGTAGCGTCGCGCGTAGGGGGCGCCGCCGCCCCCAGCCGCGGCGGCGGCGGCGGCGGATGAGAAGGACGACAAACGGCGGCGTCTGCTGCTGCTGCCGCCGCTCGCAGGCCGAAGTCGTAGGCCGGGGGACGAGGAGCCGCCGCTGCCGGCGCGGGCCCACGAGTCCAGGGCCGGAATGCCGGTCTCGGTCGGGTCCTGAGAGTACAGGAGCCAGGCGGTCGAGGCGAGCGACGACAGGCCCAGCAGGGCTGGCAGGGCCAGGGACGCGCCGGGCCGGCGGGAGAGGACGAGGATGTAAGGGAGGGCGGAGATGGCGGGGACGGCGAGCATTACGATGCGGAACTGGGCGTTCCTGGCGGCGTTTTGGTCCGCGAGCGACTGGATGAGGTTGTCTTGCTCTGTTCTCGGTTAGGTGGATTTTTTTTTTTGTTTGATTGAGTTGTGTTAGCGCAAAAGATTGTTCTGTTTGTTAAAAGACTTCCCCGATGTATGTGGGTTGCGTTACCCTCTTCGTCTAGGATCTCCGGGGTGCTTGAGGAGGAGGAGTCGGTTGGGTACTGGAATGTCTTGCGCAGGCGCGCCGTTGCGCTGCGGGGTGCATGTGCCATTTTTCTATGGCGACGCTGGCGGACGAGGCTGGCTGGCTTGAGAATAGCTGTTTTTGATGGATGCTGTGAATAGAAGCACAGAATCGGATAAAATGGTCTTTTGTTTGGACAGAGCTTTAAGCTTATGATAGATGCGCACAGCACAGTAACGTCTAGGCGCATCAAGGTCTCGTGAACATACATGTTCTGGTCTCCGGAGCTCCTGCAGGTCCGGCAGCGCGGCAATGACGTTGCACAAAAGCCGCGTTCGGCCAATGCCCCCACATCATGGCGTATTCCGGGTGGGACCATGTCAGGCGATAAGACCAGCTGGAGTTGCGATATTAAACTAACGGGCGGTTTTGCGACGGCCGCCTTTGGCAGCGTGGTAATTATCCTAGTCACAGTTTTGGATGTCAGGAGCTTCTTATGCTCCATTGATCGACCACGACAAGATGATTTCCAGAGCAGCAAGCAGGAGATCCTGCCTATTGCTAAGGTCGAATACCTCCAGATCAATTGGTCTGGTGCAAAGGCGAGGGGTGGCGAGCCCACCAAAGCTTGGAGATGGCCCGTTGATGGAAAGACGAGCGGATCGGGAGCTTCCTGGTGAGTCCTGCAGATGGCAGTCCTAAAGGCAAAGACGGGAGAGGAGTTCAACAACTAATCACTGCTTATTCCCCGCAAAAAAAAAAAAAAAGATCCCCGGACAATCGGCCACCGGTGGTCGCGCAGCCTCCCGATATTCTTCATCCTCATGGCCGGCTGCAGCCTCGCCATCTTCAACTACCAAAAGATGTCGAGCCCCGTGGTGGCGTCGACACTGTACGCGCTGCGCATACATCCGGACGCGCGCGAGCACCTGGGCGACAACATCTACTTCAAGCAGCAGATACCCTGGATCTGGGGCGAGATGAACCAGATGCACGGCAAGATCGACATCTGGTTCACCGTCAAAGGCACCCGGAGCTCGGGCGTCATGCGCTTCTCGAGTGTGCGGCCCTCATCCAGAGCCATGTTCGAGACGACAGAGTGGAGTCTGGAGAAGGAGGACGGCACAAAGATCGACCTGCTGGTCGACGGCGACCCCTTCAAGGGGATCCAGATCGGAGAAGGTTTGGACAACTACTACGAGGAGGATGACGACGATGCGCCGCAGACGAGGGGGTTCAGGAAATAGGATAGGCGAGATGAGGTCCTTGAGAGGGAACGGCATGTGGGATACATGCAAATGGAGGGCGGCTTACTCCATCGGCAAAGCGAACTTTCAACACGTGGTACCAGGTGTGGTTGACACACTCACCGGACACGTCTGGGAGCTGCGTGCTCGCTTCGTGTAGCTTTCCTGCATTTGTACAACAGAAGAATATTGCATATATGTGTACAATATTACAATACATGGGCCCGCCATGGCTTATGCGAGGCCAACACATGATGGGCCCCTGGGTGTTTGACCCCTTTCCCCTCCTCCTTATATAGTCACACAGGTGGCCGCCTTTGCCAACAAAATTCATCGTCCGACCATCTCACCCCAAACGGCAGGGTCGGGCCTGAGACGATTCCTCCTCGGTTGGTCTGCCGGCACCATCCTCCTGACACTGTGAGTCCGCCTGGCCTCCTTGAGCTCCAAGTGCCTGACACGGGCGGCCTCGAGGTAGCTGGCGTGGTCCGGATGGCGGGCCAGCAAAGTTTCGAGCGACTTCGTGATCCACTCGGTAGGCGGCGGCGGCTTCTTGACGGCGTCCTGAATCTTAACCATGCTTCCCTTGGGTCCGGCAACGGCGCCCTTGACGACGACGATGCCGAGGTCGTTGTCGACCTTGAGCACCGAGAGGTTTTGGGCTGTGGACGACTCGCCGCCCATGCGCCCGGGCATCTTCTTGCCTGGGTGGACCCTGGAACCGCTGCCCTGCGACGGACCGACGGAACCGCCCGTGCGGTGGTTGAGCGAGTTACCGTGCGTCTTGTTCTGACCTTTGAAGCCGTGCCTCTTCATGCCTCCAGCGAAGCCCTGGCCGCGGCTGGTGCCGCGCACGTCGACCCACTGGCCGATGTGGTACCAGTCCGGCAGGAGCTGGACGCCGACGGGCAGTAGGCCCTCCTTGCCGCGGACGCGGAACTCGGCCACGTGCTGCTTAGGCTCGACGCCCTTGGCCTCGAAATAGCCCAGCTGGGGCGCCGGGGTGGTCGAGGGCCGCTTGGGCACGGCGCCGACCTGGACAGCGAAGTAGCCGGCGCCGTCGCGCGACTTGCTGTGCAGGACCTGGCACGCGTCGACCTGCAGCACGGTGCAGGGGATGCGGGTGCCGCGGCGGGTGAAGAGGGCCGTCATGCCCTTCTTGATGGCGATGACGCCCGTGCGGACGGGCGTCGTGGTCTCCTTGCGCTTCATAGCGGCCGCAGGGCCGGCCGTGGGCAGGGGGATTCCGGCCGTCTGCTGGTTGAATCGGGTCGCCTTGGAGCCGCGCTTCGGGAGGGTATTGCTCCATCCATACTTCACTCCGCGCGTCGTCGTCCGAGGAAGCAGAAGGTTAGGGTTGTGGCATGCTGCTGGCCTCCTCAGGGCGGTGGTCTCGAGATGTGGGAGGAGGAGCTGTGACGCCCGTTGCTGGAGGCTCGCCGACCAGCACCGGGACGGTAGCCTAGGCGCCATTGTGTAGGCGACGGCGGTGGTCGGAATCGGTATATGGGGTTCGGTCCGATGCTGTAAGTGGCCCGGAGTGGTTGTGTGTCGGGAATTGGAGTTGGTCGAGGCGCCGAGACGCCGCAGACTTTTTGAGCTTCGCTACTTTTTTCAATGTCGTCTACTTTGACGGCGTTTGGGTCTTTGCTTTCACGTCGCCAAAAATTTGGAGATTCGGGGCCAGACGCGCAAGGGCTGCTTCTGTCCAATAGAGCTGAAGCTTCGGACCCACTTCCATTTGTACGTACCCCACGGCTCGCCAGTGTGTCACTCATCAATATTGTTCACAACTCACCTAAATTATTTTCATTCCGGGCATAGAGCTAGTTGCTGATTTATCACAAGACATTCGGAAAACTATTATTCTGTGTTATCGTTGTTGGCGGAGACAGACAGAAGATCAAAGTCTGTAGTATAGCTACGAGGTCCAATCAAGCAGATCAAGATTTCGCCCTCGCCGAAGCTTTAACCATGGTCTACTATTTTACATCGAACGTCGTGGAGCCGTCAGCGTACATCTATGTTGGCAAAGACAAATTCGAAAGCAAGTTCTTTGCTCATTCGAAAATCACCAGACTGGTGCGGGCCCGGGCTAACGACTATTGTCTCATGCACAGACGAGGACCTCATCCAGCACGGCTGGGAAGAGGATGTCTGGTGAGTGAACCTGCAGAGCGTCGTCGTGGGCCAGGCTGGAAAAAGAGCACGAGTGGGCGTGTGGGATGGATTTCCTGGAGTGCTGAAGCTCGTGTCCTTTTGCCTTACCGGCGCCGGGGTATCATAGGGTAGGCCTTTTCCTCTTCCTATGCCATGCCAGTTTCCTCACTTTGAAAAATCGACGATATCCTGACACCTCATCGCCTCTTGCTCAGTTTCACGTCGATAAGCTTTCGAGTGCGCACATCTACTTGCGGTTACGCGAGGGAGATTCCTGGGACAAGATTCCCGAGCCTCTTGTGCAGGATCTAGCACAATTGACCAAGGCGAACTCGATTGAGGGTATGTGTCGAGGGCGATGATGATCTGTAATACTGCTGCCCTTTGTCCCCACCGCGCCCGCTGAATATGCAAGTTTCGCATCTAGGAAACAAAAAGGACAATGTCACTATTATCTACACCCCGTGGTCAAATCTCCACAAGGACGGGAGCATGGCTTCGGGGCAGGTTGGCTTCAAGGATCAAAAGAAGGTACGTTGCAAGAAAACCGGTTATAGTTTGACTTGAAGAGATTACAGAACGCCAATCTCATCAATTTCGCGACACAGGTCAAGAGGGTGCTGGTCCCGCAACGGGAGAATCCCATAGTCAACAGGCTCAACAAGACCAAGGTCGAGAAACACCCGGATCTGAGGCAGGAGAAGGAGGACCACCTCAAGGAGCTCAGGAAGAAGCAGCAAGCTGCCCAGTTGGAGAGAGTGCGTTACCGACCATCCTTCCATGTCCCAACGTCCACCGTGTGTGATGGTGCGAAATCTAGTGTACTCGACGCTGACAGGTTAATACGCGACGGGTACAGAAAAAAGAAGAGGCTAAAATTGCAAGGGAAAGGAAGGAAAAGAAGTACCAAAAAGACCATGCGTACGACGACATCTTTGCCGAGGAGAACATGGAAGGTTCAAGCAACCAGAACAGGTCGGAAGATTGGGAGGATGACTTTATGTGATGTGTTTACATGGCGCCAATAGCAAGGACTACGCGATCCTTTTCAAAGGGGGTGTGTTTATTGAGGTACAAAACCCCCCGAGTATATACCTAGGTACGCAAGGTACCTTGTCGTGATATATAGCTTGTTCCGCCGAGGTATAGCATTAAAAATGTTTGAGACCTAAAGCCAGGTCGATAACCAGGAAATAAGAAGCAAAATTACTTCTAAATCATTCTGGTCCTATGCTGGATCAACCCATTTTACTGCCACCCGAATGCTTGAAAATGGACTGTTGCCTCGTACCAACCCAGGCAAGCATCGAGATCTCCGCACGCGCCCAAGACAAGAGTTCTCCAAGTTGTCGGAAGTCGTACTTGAAAAATAACCATTTGCAATCTGTAATCCAAAACTTGCAGGATCTACGTTGTATGACGTTTCGACAACTCTTCTCTCCGTATGCTTAATAATCGGCCTCTACAACACTGCGAATATAAAAACTGTTCAGCCAGCTTCCCTTTGATGCTTCAACACAATCTCCTCCTATCCTTTCACCTATCATTCCCCTTCAGCTGCCAAGATGGCGTCCGAAATACTTCCCTTCAAGATCGCAGTGTCAGAGGCAGAGCTCACAAGGCTCAATTCCAAACTGGATGCTGCCTCGCTGCCCAATGAGACGGCCTTCTCCGACGACTGCGACCGCGGGAGTCCCCAGTCAGACGTGAAGCGTCTCGTGGCACGCTGGCGGGACGGCTTCGACTGGCGCGCCGCTGAAACGGAGCTGAACAAGATGCCTCAGTTCACGACAGCGGTCGAGGTCGATGGATTCGGGACCATCGATATGCATTTTGTCCACCAGAGGAGCAAGGACAGCAGCGCGATACCGCTCCTGTTTTGTCATGGCTGTGTGTCCAGGCCATCCCATTCTGAAGCTTTCGATGGGATATGATCACTGATAGATAAAAAAAAATTGTCTACTAGGGCCTGGCGGTTTCTGGGAAGTAAAGAAATTGCTCCCGTTTTTGACAGCAGAGACTATTGGGGAACCATCTTTCCATGTGGTGGCGCCCTCGCATCCCAACTTTGGCTTCTCCCAGGAGGTCTCAGCCCCTGGATTCGGCGGTAGACAGTACGCAGAGGCAGCACACAAAGTCATGCTAAAGCTCGGATATGACAAGTATGGTGAGAGCATCCCGTTGTCATCAATATGAAACAGGCGAGTATTTGTCAACACTGCGTTCAGCTACTAATATTCCACCCTTTAACAAGTCACTCAGGGGGGTGATTGGGGCTATCGCATCACGCGCGCCCTGGACCTCTTGTATCCGGACAACATCCTAGCTTCGCACATCAATATGATCCTCGCAGACCCGCCCAACCTGCTCAAACACCCCATGCTGTACCTTCGCGCCCTGCTGACGCCGCACTCGACGTCGGAGAAGGCGACGCTGGCAAACAGCAAGAGGCTCGCGACCACCGGCATGGGATACAACCTGCTGCAGTCGACAAAGCCGGCGACCATTGGGTTCGCGCTGGCCGACTCGCCTGTCGCCTGGCTGGCGTGGCAGTACGAGAAGCTCATCGACTGGTCCGACGACGACTATAGCTGGGCGGACGACGAGGTCCTTACCTGGGCCTCGCTGTACGTCTTCTCCCGCCCCGGGCCCGCAGCCAGCGTGCGCATCTACTACGAGGACTCGGTCGGGGACGAGGGCTTCGGCGAAGACAGCTCCGGAATAAGGGAGGCCAAGAGATGGAACGGCGCCGTGCCGCTGGGCCTCTCGTCCTTCCCGCGCGACATGGGCGCCCTCATCTCAGCCGGTAGGACACTGGGGCCCGTGGTGTTCGAGAGGGCGCACGATAGGGGCGGTCACTTCCCCGCCAGCGAAAGACCCGATGTGCTGGCTCGCGATGTCAAGGAAATGTTCTCACTCGCGCCGGGAGGATTCGGAAGGGTTGTGTTGGAGAAGCTGAGGTAAATTCTTTTCTAGACTAAGAAAAGTAGAACGAAAGAGAGCTTTCTTTGACTTGCTGAACCGATGGCTCGTCCGAGGAAAGAGCGACCCACGTTTCAGACCAGGTCTTTGCCGCTTGGGTTTGCCTGTGACGCCGTGTGCCTATGCGACGACACATCCGGGGGGACGTTTTCTGAAATATGGCGCAGCCTTCCCCACGCCAGTAACGATGACAGCCTTGTTGCTGTCAGCGACTGCGACCACGGCTACGCTGCATGGTCGGATCCTCATCTCAAAGTCGTCGTCGTCGTTGTCGATATCATCAAAGTCCCGGGGCCCTATGTCATAGCTGCTGTTGCTTTAGGCGTTATTTCCATTGTAGTCTGCACGCGGCTCTCCGACAGCGGCGCACCTGGTGCCTGTACTGCTGTCGATGTTTTTGTTTTGGATTATTTTGCTGCTGCTGCCGCCGCCGCCGCCGCTCGAGTTGGCCTGCTGCTTTGAGTTGTTGTACTTGTTGCTTTCGTCCTGCTTGGCCGATGTGGACTCCAGTATGTGCTTGAACAGCGGCTTTAGGCAGGGGATGGAGCCTGCCGTGATGGCGACTGCTATCTCTGCCGTGTATCTGGTTTGTCTTTTTTGATACCGGGAAGGCTATTGCTTGGAGCAGACGGCCCCGAAAAAAAAACAGACTTGTACAGGGGGGGTTGAAGATCCGGGGCTCTCATCCAGCCTTATCATATCGAGGCCGCCTCGATCACGTCGCGCCTCACAAGTAGAAGGGAGGGAAATATAGGCTTTCCCTGAGAGTGGAGGCAACAAGACCATCCTGTGCTACTCGCCCGGGCGCTTGAATCCACGCCCTCCCGGAGGAGGGTGGTTTCTGTTCTGGACGCAAAAATAAAGGTATCTACCTCGCCTACGTAGTGCCTAGACTGATGGGTTGTCTCGCAGTCAGATATGTAGATACAAAAAAGTCCAGAAAAAGCTAGAAAGCTGGCATTGTCACCCATACCTAGTTAAGATATTGAGATCGAGTGGGAATGTACTACCTGGCCAGCCTCAGTCGAACCTCGTGTAATCTTCAATTATTATGATAGATGTGCGACATGTTTGTTAGCTTGTCGGCTCTGTTCACCTGCTTCATATCACCTATCGGAGCCTTTTTTGGCCCCTGTTTTCTTGTTCCGAGACTTTTCCGACTTATACGGAGAAATCTCGCGTTTCCCAAACTACCTAGTGACCCGAGCGAGCGGCTTACACAAAGAGGTGACAATCTTTCGCATCACCGACATCTGGGATTCGCAGAGGCAATAATTCTCGTTTGGGAAAGCTCTCTTAATAATTCCGGTCAAATCAGCGAGCAGGCCAAGAGAAACACTACCACCCATCCTCCTGGTACCTGTTTTCTTTGGCTCAACTGGCCACTTACTCGGGAGATATCCCGTTCCCCGAGGACATGGTGCTGGTTTACACACCTACCTCCTTTTGTATGGCCATGGCTGTACAACGCTTACTCACGATGGACAGTCGGAGGATAAAAATCCCGCGCTGGTGACCCGAATCGGCAGAAATGCTCAGTTACAGGATATATTCGACACTCAAATGACCGCAGCATCAAGTCAGTCTACCTTGCTGAGTGAGGGATGAAGGCAAGTACGCAATATGGCGTAGGTAAGGCTATACGCTGGGCACATGGTAGCATCTTGTAATGCAGACGGTAGTTGATATATACAGAGACTCTCGACCACCCCGCGCCGCAAGTGTCTTTTCCTTCGAGTAGTGCGGAAACTTCCGCTCTCCTAAAGTCATGTTCCCGGCGCGTCGACACACTTTTTTTTTTCTTTTTCTTTTTTTTTTTCGTGTGTAGAAAGGGTATATACTCGTCAGGGGGGCACCGGCGCACATATTTTTTTTCGTGATACACAAAGACGATGACTGCCTAGATCCTCACCGATTTCTCGCCACTCCTCGAAATAAGCCAGTACGCCAAGCTCGGAAACCTCGTGGCCAAGTCTTCGTTGTGCATACTACCAGGTATACGATAGGGTGGTCCGACTCACCCGCGCTTACTGTGGATCTTTAGCAAAAACCTGGCTCAAAAGGTACGATCGGCTAAAAAAAAAAAAAATCAAAAAAAAAACGATAAAAGGGTACCTTTCTCCGGGTCGAGGGGTTCCTTGTCACCATCTCCAGGACCTTCTTGCCGCCGTTGTGTTGCCGGCGCCCCTTTTGGACCACACCCAGACACACACAAGATATCAGCAATGAGGCTCAACCCCTCCCTGGCAGCATTTGTTGTCCTGACGTCGGCCGCCGCCTTGCCGGCGGGCGACTATACAAGCCTCGAGGTGGCCAAGGCCGGCTTCGAGAAGATCGTCGCCGAGATCAACCAGCGCCAGGAGGATGAGCTCCAGGACCGGGTTGGGAAGGCGCAGGAAGGTGGTTGCACGGCCGAGAACGTCGTCGTCCGTCGTGAATAGCAAGTCTTTTTTTTTGCCATCTGTCTGCCAATCATCAAAGTGACCTCGGGGTGAATAAATTAGACCGAGATGGCAAAGAGACTAACGCTTGCTTGAAAACGTTGCAGTGGGGACTTGACCGAGGAGGAGAGGCTGGACTATGTCAGCGCCGTTCAATGCCTGATGAAGCTCCCAACCACGGTGCCTCAAGAGGTTGCCCCTGGAGCCAAGTCTCGCGTGAGTTGGCCCTGAACATCGGCTGGCAAACCCTTTCGGGAAGCCATAACCCCATTCATACCAGGCTTGGTTGCCAACCCCCTTTGCTGATCCTAGCGGGGGGCGCCTCGTTTGGTTTCTAGTTTGACGACTTCACCGTTTCCCACATCCAGAGGACGCTCGACATCCATTTCACGGGAAACTTCCAGGCGTGGCACCGCTGGTTCCTTTACAACTACGAAAAGGCCCTTCGGGACGAGTGCGGCTACAAAGGGTACCAGCCATACTGGGACTGGGCAAAGTACGCCTCGGCGCCCGAGCAGTCCCCCATATTCAACGGTGATCCCTTCAGCCTCGGCGGCAACGGCGAGCACGTCCCGCACCAGGGTCCCGTCATCGTGCCCCCTCCAGGTACCGATGCGCCTCCGATCCAGCTCCCCGCGGGCCTGGGCGGCGGTCCCGTCACGACGGGACCCTTTGCCAACATGACGGTCACGCTGGGACCCGTGGCAGGCGTGGAGGGTTCGCCGCCCGGGCCGATGGGCGGGCTGGGGGAAAACCCGAGGCCGTTCAAGAGGGACGTCGGGCCGGCGATCAACATGCGCTACGCCAACTACACCACTGTGTTCAACATGCTGCGACAGAGCGACGTCGACTCGTTCCGCTTCGTGAGTGAGGGCTTGCCCAACACTGAAGAAATCGGCCCGCATGGCGGCGGCCACTACACCATCAGGTAATTCGGTTGTTTTCCCCGTCAAATCTCCGCCCTAGGAAATTCTGAAAAGAAAACAAAAACCAGAAAACCCCCGGATAGAGATATGTTAACACTTGTTTTTTTAGCGGTGACCCCGGTGGTGATTTCTTCACCTCCCCCGGCGACCCGGCCTTTTACGTGCACCACGGACAGATGGATAGGATGTGGGCTCTGTGGTAAGGGGGGAACCAACAAACAAGTTTCCAACAGACGATGAGAGAAGAGCAACTTACTAACTGGTCTGGATTTGCCCATACAATAGGCAACAGCTCGATCCTTCGACTCGCTACTCCGAGCTCGGCAGCGAACTCTATGCCCACCTAACTTGGTGGAACCAACCGCCGAGCCCACTGGCGAGCCTCGACGACGTGCTGGACATTGGCTATGCCGGCCCGTCGATCACGATCGGCGAGGTCATGGACACGACCAAGGGACCGCTGTGCTACATTTACAAATAGCTGCATGCAAGGTTGATTAGGCACACAAGGGCGGTCACTTGGTTGGAAGAGGAGGGGAGATATGCCCGGGAGTGGTGGTAGCGAGTACATGCTAATGCATACATCACAAGTCATGATTATTGGCAAGTTAATAGCACTTTAATACCATGAGGTCAGTAGCGCGAGATTGCCTGGGGGTAAAAGAAAGACCAAGTTGAAAATATAGGTACTCAGCTATGCAGAACATGAGTGCGGGCGAACAAGAACATGAGCCGCCCTGACAAATGCATTATTAAGTATCGTTACTACCCTTACTCGCCTCCCATGCATCGCTAAGCTCGGTGACTGCGAGAGCGACCTGGGCCCCCGGATTCAACCCGCTGACCCGCACGTCCAGCACGGACAGCAGCTGGCTCGGAAACAACAGGACCGTCGCGGTATGGATGCCGTCATCGAC
>JASAOQ010002420.1:0-10202 GCA_031306065.1 Pseudopyricularia cyperi | reverse complement strand
GGTTTTTTTTTTTTTTTTTTTTTTTTTTTGCTTCTCTTGTTGGATTTGCCCAGGAATGCAAATCGGAGGAGGCAAAGCTGAACCCGGGAAGTTGATTGCCCCGCCGGCATTGTCAAAATCCTCAAGTATCTGGTTTTTTTTTTTTTGGTGAGATATTTCTCGACGAGAACGCCTGAATTGCAAGCGACCCACAGCCTCTCTTCCGGCCTTTTCCACCCGTCAAAGTCGATCAAGGGCGGCGATGCATCCCCCTCCTCCACTCCCGCCCCCTTTTTGTTGGACTGCATGGGGGGTTTGAGGCTCTCATCATGACGGAGACATTACGCCTCCGACCGACTCAAAGCAAGTCGAGGGCTTTGTCGAAAAAAAAAGGAGTACCGGGGTCGCGCATTTCCATATCTCCCTCCCGGAGCGTGCTCGGCATGCCTAGGTACCTACTACACGTAGAGACGTACTACGCCTGCAACGTGGTAAACTTGACCCGTCATGGCGAAATACTGATGATCATGATCTTCGCTCGAGATCTTGAAGGGGGGGTTCTTTTTTCCCGCTGCCGAGCTATGCATAGGCGTCACCGTAAAGCTGCTGTACTAGTACCGTCATCGACTTGAGATCCGGGGTCTCAGTACACGTCGTAAAGAATGTGAGTTTTCTTGCAAGTGTGGTCGATAGTGAGCCAAAAACAAACCATATATAAACCTGCTCCTCGTCTCCGGCACTAAAGAAGGAAAAAAAGGAAAGGCCAAGTCAGGTCACCTTAAGAAAACCTAGGTAACCTACCCATTGAGTTTTCAGACCTGCGAAGGTAAAAAAAAGTCAGGTTTACCAAGAAACGCAATGGCTCCCTGGGGCACACTTCACTACGCCGGGCTCATGGCCCTGGCCTCGAGCAGCGCGTTGGCGGCGCCCTACGTATCCGAGGCCCAGACAACCATCACCTCGGAGGCCGCCGTCACGCCTTCGCTGGTGGCCGTCACCAACGTGGAGTCCCACGGACCCTACACGGGCCCCTCGCCGACCACGACGGGCGCCATCTCGACCAGCATCCTCGCGTCCGCGGTGCCAATCCTGCCCCCGCCCGAGGACGCCTACGACTACCCGGCCGACGGCGAGCTGCACGGCGACCAGCCGGCGCCCTACACGCCGTCGGGCGGCATTGGCACCAACGGCTCGGCGCCCGTGTACCGGGTCCAGAGCGACTTTGACTACCAGTCGCTCGCCCTGGCGCTGTACCAGGAGTACATCGAGCTGGACCTCTTCCACTGGGGCCTGGCCACGTTCCCGGTGGAGGACTTTGAGGAGCTGGGCTTGGGCGCCGAGGAGCGCTTCCTGCTGCAGCACATGGCGGACCAGGAGCTGGGCCACGCGACCGTCATCACCAACATGCTCGGGGCCCAAGCACCGCGCCAGTGCACTTACAACTACCCGGTGTCCAACCTGCGCGAGTACATCGACTTCAACCAAAAGCTCACCCGCTGGGGCGAGGCGGGGGTGTACGGCTTCCTGCCGCACCTCAACTCCGGGCCCGCGGCGCAGATGCTGCTGCAGAGCATCACGGTCGAGGCGAGGCAGCAGATGGTGTTTCGGCAGTTCGAGGGCCTGTTCCCCATGCCCGAGTGGCACACGGTCGGGATCCCGCAGTCGTGGGCCTGGACGCTGCTCGCGCCCTACATCTCCAGCTGCCCCTGGAACCAGACGCGGCTGATCTGGCAGAACTTCCCGGCGCTGCACGTCCTCAACCAGCCGAACCCTTACCGCATCAACGGCGCCGACGTGTGGAACGAGACCACGGGCGGCTGGGCCAACACGGCCGAGACGGGCAACATTACGGCCGGGGAGTCGTGCGTCGGCGCCCAGGACGCGTCGCAGGACTGCAAGGCCGCGGTGTCGCAGAACAGGACCATCCCGCTGTCGTACGCGGGACGGCAGGTCTTCTTCCAGTGGGATGCCCCGGGCCAGGCGGTCGGGCCGAACAACAGCTACATCACGTCGACCAACGTGCAGGAGCCCAAGTTCGCGGCGTGGGTGTCGCAGCTCAACGTGACCTACTCGCCCCTGCTCAACGTCAGCTTGGAGGACCGAACCGCCTACACCATCCAGCCCAACGTCTCGACGTGGGAGCACAACCCGGCCATCAACTCGACCATGTTTGTGGCCCTGACCGACACCGACCTGTACGTCACGCCGGCCAACCTGACCATGATCAACCCGCACGTTGCTGCGCTGGCCGTGTACCAGGCTGGCTAGAGGCTTTTGGCGCGTCATGATACCCCTGATTCTTATGATTTTGGTGTGTGAAAGGTTAATGAGTGTGGGGATGTGTGTGGTTTTTGGTCTTGTGTTTTGTATGCCCGGAGGTGAAGTGTTGCCACAAAAGAAGTGTGCAAAAAGATGTAATGTTATAATTCGTTGTTAGGAGCGTCGGTTTATCGACCTTTTGCGCAAATATCAGCAAAAAGGCATCATCCTTGATTCAAAAGCAACAGATATATGCGAAGTGCTAGAGAATGTTGATACTTGACTTGAGCACCTTTGTCACAAGATGCCGATGCCTATTGAGAAAGAAGGGGCAAATAGGGAACCTATGTTAGGTACAATTGGTTAACAAAGGACACTGGAAACCGCCGACTTGATCGGCCTGAGGCCACCTACCTTTGGGTAACCAAGATTGCCTGAAGTCGACTGGTCGACTCGGGGTCGAGTCTTGAGGTTACGAGGAAGCCGGTTCTACAATTCCCACGGTGACACGCAACCAAGTAGATGCACAAGCTCATGTGTTGCATTATAGCTCAACAGTCAATGTTGTGCAAACTACGGGCAGCCGTCGGAAAGGAAATAGACGGCCAAGGCACGTTACCTTAGGAATGCTAGGGAGGTGAGCTGGGCAGCTACCCAAGCCCCGATGCTTTGCACAAGAATGGCGAGCGGTTGTTTCCCCCGAGGCCAGGGATGGATGGATAGTGCGGGGTTGGGTTGATAGAAGCAATTGTCGAGCAAGGATCTAGGCAGTCTGACAGACATTAGCATGAAGGTCTACCATACATGCAGTACTGTAGTATTCCAAGACGCAGCCAACCGAGCAGCCGAGTAACTCACTACTATGTACGAGGGATGCGTCTATACTACCTAGGCTCCAATGTCGTCCAATCCTTGCCAAACGCCCGCCGGGAGTCTGCAGTCCCTCGTGTCGTATTCCTTTTCTTCTGCTGTACCCCAGCCCATGTACTATGTAGTGATGAGCGTCTGGTGGGCATGCGGGAAGGGTGGGAACGCGGGGCAAAGGCTCTCTCTCTCTCCCCTCCTTGTCCATGTCGCTTTGGTGATGTGATGGCCGGGCCGCATTTTGTTGGGAACACCTTGATAATGGAGAGTTTCGCGTGGTTCCCGGGCCTATAAGGGTGTTGTACATAGTAGCTAGACCTATGGGTACGTACTTTGCGAGAGCACTGCAGTTTGGGCTTGCGTCAATGACGTTCAAGATGTTCCCCCTCCCCCCTCAAAACTTCAGCAGGGCTTTGGGTAAAGGGTCCCTTGTTGCTCTATGCTAGACCAGTTTTGGGGTTGCGTTAAAGCTTTGATGGCTAATGCACACATAAATAGTCCCTGACGGCATCTCCCCAGACGGAGCGGGGTTTCTCTTGTCAGTGAGGAGGGAGGATGAGACGAGGCGAGGTGAGGCGAGGCGAAGCTGCCGAGATGCTTTTGTGGGTAACATGGCTTTTGATATTTGCAGCCAACATCATGAAGCGCAAAGGCCGTCCGTGGGGCTGTGAGCGCGTGGCAACACTACTTGAGTAGTCCAAGCCATTCATTGTGAATGCTATAATCTGGTAATCTCCTCGTCTTGGTCGGCTGTTGGATAGCGGTTGATGGATACTTGCTGGGAACTGTGGCGCGTGCTGTTTGTCACAATACCTCAGGTACCTTACCTACCTGTCAAGCGCCTCCATACCTGCCCGCCATATTTCTCTGACTGCATGTTGACGATGGGAACCGGGAGAGCTTGGAGACGATACCTTGCCTTGAGCTGAAGGAATATCTACTTGCAACCAATCTCGCAGCCCTCGAGTGGCGGTCAGTAGAAAGAAGAGGGTGTGTAGCATCAAAGGCAAACATCCATAGGTCCCTAGGTAGGAAATGCAATGCAAAACTGCTACCAAACGAGCTGCAAACCAGATGCAAAACTATCCAGGCAAGAATATTTCCCGAACACATCCTGCTCGCTGTACCTGGTAAAACGCTCCGGGGCACGCCACACCGGAAGCTTGGATCGGATACCGACTGGTCACTGCATTCGTTCGTTCCATGGTCTCCGGAACCACCGTACGACAAACACAAAAGAATGGACTTTTGTGACAGTCAAATGTCGCCTCCATCTCTCCCTCCTTCAACCCTTTGTTTCGCTCATCCGCCCAGAAAGAGCCTCTTTCAAAACAGGCTTTCTGCTCTTCCTTCCCGTCCCATCATCTCATCTTTTATCCCTCGTCTGGACGTCTCCATCTCCCCATCTTCTCGAAATCGCATCCCTCCGTTCCCCCTTTGTCAACAAACCTCCCGTTCCATCTCCGCTCCCGCTCTAGATACCAATAAACCACCACCCAAGGGACTTGAGAGACGCGTCCGTAATCATGTCTCAGCCAACCCGCCAGTTCTCCACGGGCGCTTCGGCGCACCGTAGACGCCAGATGAGCACCGTCATCGAGAAAGAGGGTCACTTTGGCGTCGAGCTCACAGTAAGCACCGTTTTAAACCATCACCGCCGCTCTCCCCCGACCCGGATTCTCCAATCCATCCTATCCTATCGATAGACCTTCATCAACCATCTATCCCAAGTGCCTACCCACGGAATCGGGTACCCCAATCCCTCTTGGCTTCACCTAAGCAGGCCCGCTTGTTACTGGAGCTTTGTTCGGATTCCCCATCATCTTTTTCGATACTCCCCGGACGGCAATATCGTCAGAATCTGACCATCAAATATCCAGACTCTCTTCCTGGGAATCGCGGCAGTTTTTGCCGATGACCACACAGCAGTCGTTGCTCTTGCCATCCATGACACCACTTATCTCATCGACTTCTCAGTCAAGCACATTGTCCTTGATGATGCCCTCAAGATGGGCGAGGACGTTATCTCTGAGTACGTCATCTCGGCTATTAAGGACTACGAGCGTGAGAACTTTGCCAAGTTCATCGGGGCTGGGCTTCCCATGACCCTCAAGTACATGAGTCCCACTCTCTGTTCACGTCTCTGGCTCGAGACCGACATCGTCCCCATTGTCATTCGCCCAGACGATGACCACAAGGAGAAGACCTTTTGGGACGCCAAACGGGTTGACGAACAGGCAGACTCGATGGCTCGCAAATGCATCATGTAAGTTTCTCTGTCAACTTTTAGTGTCGGCCGCTTGACGTCTGCCCCTCTAACAACTTTGACCAATGCAACTACCTAGGCACTTTGGCCCTTCTCTGGCGCCTCTGTTGCACGTGGGATTCCGTGGAATTGTCCAGACTGATGCTGGATTCCGTGCCCCAATCAACACAATCCAGAACAACAAGGACGTGTGCTCCCCGACGTCCTGGGAGACCATGCTTACATTTGCCAAAAAGCTGCGTGCAGGAAAGACCAAGGTTGCTTTCTTCAGCAGCACTCCTCAGGGCGGCGGCGTAGCTCTTATGCGACATGCCCTCGTAAGATTCTCGCGACTGATGGGCGTCGACCTGACCTGGTATGGTAAGTTGATGAATCTCGGCCACTATTACTGGCTGTTTTATGTTGTTTTTTTTTCCAGATACCAGACCTAGATGCCGGGTTTTAATTCCTGTCATCTCCCTTCTCAGTGCCCAAACCTCGCCCGGGTGTTTTTAGGATCACCAAGAACATCCACAACATCCTTCAGGGCGTCAGCCACCCTGACCAAAGGATCTCGAGCGCCGAAATGGCCGCGATCATCGATTGGATCTCCGACAATGCGCAGCGCTATTGGTTCTCAGAGGGTGGTCCCCTGCGCCCTGCCTCGGAAGGTGGTGCGGATGTGGTTATCGTGAGTACTCAAAAATGGGTCGGCCGAGTTTTCGTAGCAAGTAACATTCCTGACATGTTTGTTCTCTCCCAGATCGATGATCCCCAAATGCCTGGGCTCATCCCCATGATCAAGAAGTTGACCCCCGACCGCCCCGTGCTCTACCGCTCTCATATCCAAATCCGCAGCGATCTGGTTGCCGTTGCCGGCTCTCCTCAAGCCGAAGTTTGGGATTTCCTCTGGAGCAACATCAAGGGCGCGGACATGTTCATCAGCCATCCTATCCCCATCTTTGTCCCCCACAACGTGCCCCGAGAGAAGGTCGTATACTTCCCTGCCACGACTGACTGGCTAGATGGCCTGAACAAGCCACTAAGCCGTTGGGATGCCGGCTACTATGGTCATCTATACAACGTGGCTGCCCACTCTCAGCGTCAGACCGAGCTTAACTGGCCGGCACGCAAGTACATTGTTCAGGTGGCTCGTTTTGACCCTGCCAAGGGCATTCCCACCGTCATCGACTCGTACGCCGAATTCCGCCGCCGCTGCGACAAGGAGGGAATCACCGATATCCCGCAATTGGTTGTCTGTGGCAACGGCTCAGTCGACGACCCCGACGCTTCAATGATCTACGATCAGACCATGACTCAGATGGAGACTCACTACCCTCACCTCATCAAGGATGTCAGCATCATGCGTCTTGAGCCCAACGATCAGCTGCTCAACACCATGATTGCAAACGCTCATGTGGTGCTGCAGCTTTCCACTCGCGAGGGGTTCGAGGTCAAGGTTTCGGAGGCTCTTCATGCCGGGAGGCCCGTCATTGCTACCCTGGCAGGTGGCATTCCGCTCCAAGTCAAGGACGGCGTCAACGGATACCTTGTCCAGCCAGGCGACTGGAAGACAGTTGCTGGCCACCTCATCAACCTCTTCACCGACCATGAGCTTCACAAGAAGATGAGTCATGCCGCTGCCACCGGTGTCTCTGATGAGGTCGGCACTGTGGGAAATGCCATCGGTTGGTATTACCTGGCCGCCAAGTGGAACGAGGTTGGCGTTGAGAAGAACGGCACTGGGGGTCTCAGGGGAGACGAGAAATGGGTCAACGACATGGCCCGAGATGAGGCTGGTTTCCCGTATACCCAGAATGAGAACCGCCTTCCCCGCCACTTTACCCAGTCCAAGAAACTACCAGTCCAGCAGAAAGAGTAAAGAGAAAGCCGGGCACCGACACACATCTGGCTTTCGAGGCCGCTCTGGGATGTCGCATCAGCTTGCATTCTGACTATCGCCCGAGCTCCTCGTTGGGTTTACGGAATGAAACTATTTGATCCTGTGCATTCAGGGCGAATGTCGTGGACATGGTCGGTACTAGACAAGAATTTCCATCACGCTTATTGAGTCTTTTTAAAACTGCGTGTCAGGAAAAGCTCATGTTTTATTTGCTGCCGCGATGATTTTTATTTCAAGCGACAGCCGTTGATGGGCTTCCGCCTCTATCGCTGGACTATTTGCGCTCCTTTATCGGGTGTTATCCTCTCAAGAAGGTCTACGAGACCTTTCTCGGGCAACCTGTTCCAATCCCACTCTAGACTAGACTCGAGTTTTTGTCCCGAGTCTCGAGCCTGTTGTTGTTTTCCGATCGATTCTCGATCTCTATCCTCGCACACACCTCCACTCACCAGTCTACAATCACAGCGAGCGGCTCAGTCTTTTTGGCCTGTTCATAGGCACAAGTGATAGGAAAGAGAGATCTCTCAAGATGAGGTCAAGTAGGTGTAGAATGTAGTCATACAACGGCAGTTCAGTTTGGCCATCTCTACAGGCAAGGTATCAAAAAGATCAATTGCCGAAAAGAAAGCCTGCGATTTTATGCTGTGGTAAAATCACGAAATCCCCTGATACAACAGCATCAAGCTTAATCGCGTTGATTTTCTTGGTCGTTGTAAGCAACCCGCCCGTGACCTTCCACTCGTGGATAGGCCTTTTCCATAAGCAGCTTTTTCATGTTGAGTGCCACTTTGCCTTCTTCGTGAAGCTCTGGGTACTTTTCCTTGCCCAGGCCGAGGTAGTAAGCTGCCAGGCCGGCAACAGTGGCCGACGCTACAGCGCGAGTATTGTGTCAGTTTAGAATGCTATCAACTCTGGCGGTATATATTGTGCAAAGAGGTATATATTGTGCAAAGGGGATGATTGATGATGGGAGACTTACCGGGAGACGTGCCGGACTTTTCCTGAAATATCTCAAAATCATAATTCAGGGGGCAGACGATTCTTACACCAGGTGCCATCAAGTGACATAATGGACCCTTTTTCGAAAAGGTGGCGTTTTTCCCCGTGTTATCGACGGCTCCGACGTTGATGATCGGCAGACCTTCGGCGGCGAAAAGTGCCGGGTACTCGTCGACATCTTTGGCTTCTTGTTCTCCCTTCTGTTTATAATGGAAAAAAAATTTATTTCATAAGATTAGCATGCGTCAAAAGAACCACAAAGAAGGCAACAAAGCAAAAAGGGGTGGACAATCAATATCTTACCAAAACCGGCTCGTCATCATCGTGATTCGCCCCTGTAACAAAGATGACATCTTGGGCGAACAGCTGTTTCAAACAACTTCTGTACGCATCCAACGTATATGGATCTGGCTGCTCAACTAATAGAAGAAGACTGTTAGAAACCGCTAGCCCCAATATCCGCCGTCCAGCCCATTTTCTCTACAATTTCTTCTGTCTTTCTTTCTCCCCCTCTCTTTTTCTTTTTGGATTAACAAAAAAAACTCACACACTCGGGAAAAGCTCACGACAGCCTTGCCTTGCAGCCCCCTAGATTTAACATCATGAAGAATCTTGTGAAAGGCGTCGAGGTTGTCGCTACGCTTATGGCCAGCTTTCACAATTACCAAACTGGCCCTTTTGGCAACCCCTAGAGAGGGACCGGAGATTTTGGCTCCCATACAAGTGCCGTGTCCATCGTCGTCGTTCAGGGGGGAGTTCTTGTCGTAGGGATCGGCAAAAAGCCAGCGTGGCTTTACTTTCATATTGTTATATTCCTGTTTTGACCAAAAAAAAACACAAATCGATATCAGCCCGGCTATGTCTTACACCGAATATAAATACCAAACCTAATTTCCTCAAACTCGGGTAGGCCAAGACGAAAGGAGGAGGGGGAAGCAAAGCACAACAACACCTCAGCGGTAGGTTAGTAGCAAGTCCTTTGGTGTGAACTTACACCGATATGTGTATTGAATCCGGAATCGATCATGTAGACGGTGATGCCCTGGCCCGCACTCTCATGGTAGTGATAGTCGCCGTATTTTTCAAAGGTCCCGCCGCTCGATGGAGGCTGCGATATCATGGCCAGCTCCGCCATAGCGGAGCTTTGTGTTAAAACGTCGCGCTTTTGGATCCTTGGCGGGTCGTCATGTCCATCGCGCTTCTTGTTCGGGTCTTTGAAACGGGATTCGGACGACGCTTCGCCGCCCGTCTCGGTCGGCTCGTCGACCGCTGCGGCGAAAAGGGTTCCTCCTTTTGTAAAGGTAATACTCCTCGCTTCGGGAGCCTGGGGGCCGATGCCTGCAACCGCCCAAAGAGGCTGTAGACTTATGGTGAAGAGTAAACATGATTGGATTTCGAGCTTCATGTTGGGATAGATTGGTTGTCTAGATCTCAAGGGAGAAGCGATTGACGCAAACCGAGGGAAGAGAAGAAGTAATTATAAACATGAGCAACGCAGTATCCCTGGGAGGAATGCTAGGAGAGGAAATGGTCTGTTTATACCGAGGCTACATGGGCAAGTTTGGTTATCCTAGACAGGTCACTGATTAGCGGATAGGTCATTAACATGGGAAGTCTGTGAGAAACACGAAGCAGATATAGTATAGCGCCCAGGCACCCTAGCCAAAGAAAAGAATGTACATATACATCGGTTAGGATGCCCAAATTTTGTGCAGTAGCCCTCATAAAAGAAAACGACTTTGATTTGAATAAACACTGGGGGTAATATAAAGAGTTGTTGCTTAGTTTACAGCTGGTTAACACAGTTAACGCCACGCGAGATTTCTTCCCAAAAGGCTAGGTAGGTTCGAAAAAAAAAAGAATACGAACCAACTGTTCACGGAGGTTTTTGAGACTAAAAGACTGTTGGTGATAGTAACTTGTAATATTGTCAATACATATCTTTTTTTTTTT
>JASAOQ010002414.1:3067-13712 GCA_031306065.1 Pseudopyricularia cyperi | reverse complement strand
AGGGAGGATTGTGGCCGTGGGAAGAGGGGGGGGGGATGGGGGCGGGTGGCTTCCTCCTTCACATGATAAAAAGTCTACTTTGTAATAGTTACCCTTGATCGTCACCAATCATAATGACGAAACATAATTGCCCTGTTTATCTGCCCCTTAATAAGAGCAATGATAACAATCAAGTCGCCCGAGTACAAAGTTTATACATATCAAATACTACCCAGGCTGATATGATATCGTCATACAAACACCTGAAGCAACTGAAACTCCTGTTCCGTTTGATATTCCCAACATAATATGATCCATCGTTTAAATAAGAGCAAAAGAAGACAAGACAGCACGCTCATAACTAGTCGTACAAGAAAAGAAAAAAGAAAAAAAAAGAGAAAGAGAAAAGAAACCCGCCGTCATCATCGCCTTCCCCTCTCTTTCTCCTTTGCCATCGACTGGTTGGTGGCTTCCAGCTCGCGGATGCGTTCCCTGGCCGCACTACGGTCCTGTAGCCGCCCCTCGCGTTCAGTCTTGAGCTTGCTCTCCATCTCCCTGAGCCGCAGGATCCACTTTGGATCCGTGTCCGCCACGTTTGCCGACGACTCGGGCCGCGCCATCTCCTTCCCGCTGCCGTTGCCGTCCTTGTCGGCAAACGCCAACTCGCCCGCCGTCAGCGGCCGCCGCGCCATGCTGTTGTTGCGGCGTGTGCGGTCTCGGCTGCCGCCCCGGGGCCCGGTGGGGATGTTGGGCGACGGGCTGTGTCCGCCCTGGTCAATTTCCTCGCTGCTCTTGGCCGCCCGCTGTCGGACGTCGCTGGCCGTGCGCAGCGTCGTGTTCTCCACCTTGAGCTGCCGATACGCATCCTCGAGCCTGACCAGCCGTGACTGCAGCTCCCTCTCCGATGGCGACACGCCAATGGTGCCGGCTGCGACTCCACTCCGCACCATCGCCTCGACCTTGTCGAGCTTCTTGGTGCGCTGCTCCAGCGTCGCCTCGAGCGAGTTGTACTCCTTCCAGATGTGCTTCTCCACATCCCTAATGCGGTTTTGGAAGCCGCCGACCAGAGTCTCGATCGTCTTGACGGCGGCAAGAAGGTTTTTGCTGAAGCCGGGGAGCATGGTCGCGACCGCCTCGAGACTCGGCAGGGCGCGCCCGTTGATGAGGCTGTTGTCGTGCGCCCAGTCGCTGCCGCACAGCGTGGAAAGGCGTGTCCAGAGCACCAGCAGCAGGTTGTTGCGCTCGTTGAGCTGTTCCTTGAGCGTGCGCTCAAGCTGTGCAATCTTGCGGCTGTCCTGTGCCTTGGTCGACTCGAGCTCCGAGATGCGCTGCTCCTGGCTGCTGTTGGTTCGCGTGATGTGCTGATGCGTCTTTTGGAACGTCTCAAACTGGTGTTTGGAGACTCTGTGCGCCTGCCGTTCCTTCTCCAACATGTCTGCGAGCTTGCGCGCTTCGAGGCCGTGCGATTCAAGGAGCGCATCGCGTTGCTTGAGTAGGCGATCTTTGTCGACGAGGGCGGCCTTGGTGGTGCTGAGCTCCTGCATTGTTTCCTCAAGCTCGCGTTGCAGCTTCGCAATAGACTGCGAGAATTTTTTTTTTGTCAGTCAGCAAAGAAAATCGTCAAGCATGCAGCGACCACATGTGAACCTACCTTGAGTAGGCTAGACCTGGTGCCATTGAGGTCTCCCAATGCCTCGCGTAGGTTGTTCTCCAGCTCCATAAGCCTCTCCTTCCATTCGGTAGCCTCGCGCTCCCTGTTGTTGAGGCTCTTGCGGAGCCTCTTGGCCTCGTCCTTGGCCGTCGACGCCTCTCGGTTAAGATCGTTGACGAATTGCTGCACCTCCTCCTTCTCGGCGGCCGCCACGAGTTCGCGCTGTCTGCGCTCTGTGGCGAGGCGCTGGTCCAGCTCCCTGACGCGCTCGTTCTCCTCCCTCAGAGTCTGCTGAGCATTGGCGAGCTGTGCTTCCAAGTCGCCGATGCGGATCTTGTCGCCTTCCTGCTCCTCTCGCAGGAACGCAATCTCGTCCTGGCTGGATTCCTGTTGCACACTGAGCCTTTGAGCCTTGTCGTTGGACTCTATGAGCTTGGTCTCCAGGTCTTCGAGCTCCTTGTTGGCGTCTGCAAGCTGCTCTTCCAGACTTGCAATGCGCTTGAGCTTCCTTTCTTGTTCATCTTCCAGTCCCACCAGGCTCTCGCTCAGCTTCCTCATCTCGTCTTGGAGGGCATTGAAATTCTCGGTTCTATCAGAGAGCTCGGCCTGCATCCGCTGCAGCTCATCGTTCCGCACCTCCAACTCCTGGTCCAGGCTGTCAATCTCCTCCTGCGCCTCTTTGCGCAGCGCGTCGAATTCGACCTGCAGCTGGTCGTGTTCCTGTAGTGCCTCGTCGCGCTCGGTTTGGAGGACCACTAGGTCATTCATGGCGGCATCGATCTCTTCCTGCAGTCCAAGCGCAAGCTCTTCGGCCTGTCGCTTGCCCTCGATAGCCGCCTCAAAATCCTCGGCGCAGCTGTTCAGCTCATTCTGCAGGTCCGAGTTGTTGAGCTTGAGCTCGTTGATCTTGTCGCGAAGCTCGGCCATCTTGTTCTCCATCTCCTCGCGCTCGGCGTCGTCCATTGCAGCGATGGCCCGCGTCCCGATGCTAGCTCTGGAGGCGGACCGTTCCCTGCCGGCGCGCGATGCGGAACGGTCGAGCAGGCTGTCAATAGTCGACGGCGCTGGCCCGCCGCGGCGTACCGACAGCTTGAGGTCCTCGATTTCTTGATACAGCCTTTCTTTTTCGCGATTCCTAGAGGTCAACATGGAAGTCTGGGCGCCCACTTCCCTCCGCAGCTCGGCGTTCTCGTGGCGCAGTGCCTCGCCTTCCCGCCGCAGCTCCTCGACGAGAGTGCTGGCAACGCTGACGAGACCGTTGGAGCTCTCCATCTCGCCAGAAAATGCCGTCATAGGCCTGGTGGGAGAGGCGGCCCGCGGGGCCTTGGTGATGTTGTAGATGTTGGTGGTGTGGTGCAGTCTCCCAGAACCCGTAGTCCCGTGAGCGCTGACAGAGGTATTGACTTGTTGCTTGAGCTGAAAGATTTCGTCCCTCAGCTTGCGGTTCTCCTCGTCGGCCTGCTCGCGCCGCGCCGTCTCCTGCTCAAAGAGATCCTTCCAGACGTCGGCCTCCTCCTGGCGCCCGAGGCTGTCGCCGGCGTGCTTCTCGCCGGCGTTCTGCAATGTTCGCACGTGCTCTGCCATCCGTCGCTTCTCGGCCTCTGTCGAGAGGTTCTCGTCTCGGAGCCTGTCGATCTCGGTTTCGTACTCTTCGATGCGCTCCCGCAGGTACATGACCTCCTCCTCCCTCTCCTGGGCTTCCTGGTCTGCGGCCATGGCCTGCTCGCTGGAAGCGCCACTCTTGGCGGTGCTGGGCCGCTGGTCGTCGTCTTCCTTGAGCTGCTTCTCGAGCTCCTTGACGCGACGGCGAAGGAGCTTGTTGTCGCGCTGGAGGACAGCCAACCCCGTCTTGAGCTCGACATTCTCCGAGATCATCTCCTTAACACCCTCTTCGGAAAGCTTGTCCAGACGGTCGTTGAGGAACATGACCTTGAGCTTGAGGTCAAAGTTCTCCTTGGAGAGACGTTCGATCGTGCTGCTCTGTTCTTTGAGGGTTAGTGTCCGCTTCGGTGTCGCGCCGGTCGTGGTCATCTCAGACTGTCTCCTGGGGGTCTGCAAGCCGCCCTTGGTCTTGTACTCGCGCGCCAGCGACTCGGGGACGTGGACGTTCATAACGCGGCGGGCGATGACTGTGTCTGTAGGCGCGAGCGAGCTCTTAGCCCTGGGGGTGCGCAGCAGGTCACGGCCAAAGCCGTTGGTGTCGTGCTCGTTGAGCCTCTCCATGTGTTCCAGAGCCCGGCCTGAGGAGTCATGCTCGTCCAGGCCAGAGGCCATGCTGCCGAGGCTGACGGTCCTAGACATGACGTTGCTGTAGCCGCGCGACGGGCCCGCAGCCGGCAGAGCACCCCCAGACTGCAGCGCATAGTCAGTACCAATGCCGACCGTCACGTCGCTGTCGCGGTCGTCGACAGAGCTGCTGTTGGTGGCGGATGAGGACACGCTAGATCTCTGGCTGGCGTTTCGACTCCAGAGGTACTTTGGTCTTGCGCCAGAGCGCAGCGCGTGGCCGGGCGTGCTCCCGACGTCGAGATAGGGCTTCTTCTCCCTCTGGCCAGACTCGCTCAGTTCCGACGAGTCGCCGGGATGGCCTTGGGCTTGGTGGGCATCGGACGTGCCGCTGTTTTCGTCGGTCGAGAAAGTGTCGTCGAGTCGTGGATCGGCGGCGCCTTGTTCGCTGCGCCCGTTGCTGGATCGCGATATGGCGCGCGATATGGTGCGTGCGGCGGCGGCTGCTGTGGGCGATGAAGAGAAGGCTTCGAGCGAGGCGGTGGTGGCGCTTGTGGTGCTAGTGTCTGGCGCATTCCTCTGATTGGGAACATTTAGAAGCGAATCATCCTGGCTGGGGTCCTCGACGCTCGCTTGGTTGGCGGCGGGCTTGCTGGGCTCGGGTGTCGGCGGGCCTGACGTGCGTTCTGCAGCGGAAGACTGTACTTGCGGCTTTGGACTCGGGCTGGGTGAAGATGACTCTGACTGTTTCGACTTGGGTAGCAGCGACTTTTTCGTGGGAGAATCAAAGACAAAAGTATCATCCGCGGCGGTAGCGCCGTGTGCGACTATTGTAGGTATGGGGGAGATGGGGGGGACGAAGCTGGACTCGAGGTCCTGGAGGTGGTCGCGCACGGCCTGTTCTGCGACGATGGAGTCTGAGTGTCTGTCGTCGAGGAGGCTGGAGCCGTCGGCCATGATGCTGCTGCTGTTGAGGCAGCTTTCCGAGAAGGATTGTAGTGGCGCGGCGGCGGAGGAGGCACTCGAGGCTGGGATGTTTTCACGCTTGGGGAACGAGTCGGGCGGCGGACCGGTGGGGGTATGCGTGTGCGTGTCCCTCGGGATGGTGCCGTCGTGGTCGGGGGATGGGGATGGCGCGGGGGATGGAGACGAGCGGGGAGCATCGATGTTGTGTTGCTGCTGCTGCTGCTGCTGCGACGACGGAGCGGTCGACTGGTGGTCGTCCATCACGTCAAGAGAGCGGGCTCGTAGAGAGGTGATGCATTTGGCGGCGCGTGGGATGGAGGCTCGGCTCTTGGTGTAACGTCAGGTCGCAGCGACGACCAGGCAAGCCAGTGGAGGTCAACCACCCTGGGCCTAGGCAGGCTGTCAAGGGAGGAGGGATTGGAGGATATGTCAACAAAGGAGATTGTTGCCGGCTCGTTCGCTACCAGTCGCGACAAAGTTGTGGCTGGTGTGGAGGAGGGAGGGAGGCTTGATGGTGGGAGGATTGGTTTGATGGTCGGTTGTAGTCGTGCGCGCGCGCCCAAGGAAAAAAAAGAAGAAGAAAAAAAAAGCTGAAGCTGTAGCTGTATCTGTATCTGAAGCCAAGCAATGGAATGGGACGACTACGGTTCAGCATAGATGAATTGATGGTGGCAGAGAAGATACAGTACACAAGACGCGAAGAGATCTGGATAGGTCGATACCTACCTAGGTCGGTAGGTAGGTACCCAGGGTAGCCCAACCGACGAGCCAGAGCGACAATCACTACCACTTTCTTCAACGCGGGACAAATCGACGCGCTCGGACCGCTGGGATTCCCGGTCCGTCGCCGGTCCGTTGCCAACACCCGACGACTTTTGACGCCTTTTGTTTTGGGGCTTTATATTAATATTAGGTTTTTTTTTTTTCCCCTCTAAATATCTCTTCCTGGGAAACATTACTGTCAACTTTCAACCGGCCAAGCCCCTGTATGATTGAGGCATATAACGAAATTAGCAGTTCCCCCCCTCTCTTTACTAGTCTATCTAGTCTAGACCATGGGGACTCGGACTTGCGCCGGGCCGGCCTCTGTCCAGTGACAAACGGGGCCCGGCCCAACCATCGACAACTGTCCCAGCCAGCCAGCCAAAAGGGTAGCCGAGATCAAGATGGCTCCTCATGTCCCCCTTTTCCTGTGGCTTTTGTGGCTTTCGAGGGGGTGGTAGGCCGCCACCGGTGTTCTTTTTAGGGCTGATACCCGACTTGGCTTTGTATGCTTGGGTCATTTCAGTACGGCTAATGTCCTGGCAGGGCTTTGGAAGCTCTGCCCAGTCCTTGGCCGTACAAAGACGCTGAAAGACCAACAACATATCATATGATACTCTGCCGATAAGTCGACATGGAGTCTTGATGCAGTGCATCGGGACTTGAACCAGAGTCTGGTTCAATACGATACATTACAGGGTCTAGACTACACTACACTAGTCTAGGTCAGACTTGAGCCGCCAACTCTGACCACCAAAATGACGTAGTTGTTTGCTGCACCCAAAAGTCGCCCACTCGTCCGACCTTTGATCAAGACATGACGAGCCTATATTGAGAATGAGAACTACCCGGAGAAGGTCAAGTGAAGCGTCGTGTGTCCTTTTTGCCAGACCCGGACTAAGGAACAGACATCCAAGCCCTCACGTCACCGTCTCAACGTCGGGGACATGCAACCAACGCCCGGCAGTAGACCGTGTGTTAGCTGCATACCTTGTCCCCCATTGCGTGATACCAACCAACCCAACCTCGAATTCCTGGATTCCTGGGGTTCTTGTCCTTGTCGGGCTTACCCACACCGCGGTTAGATCAAGCTTCCCTTCCCTTAGCCTTGGCCTAAGCTTTCTACTTTCCGGTAATCGATGCAACACCATCTTGCCGCCGTCTCTGCTGTGATGTCACCGTTTGGGATGAAGTACGAGCGGCGTATAAAACCACCAGTTTATCTTCCTCGACCGATCCAACTTCTTACTCCCTCACTATTGCAACAAACACATCACAACCCGAGCAACACCAACCTTTCACACCACCCTCCACAACCACATCCACAAAGATGAACTCTCTTACAGGAAACCAGAACACCGGCGCCGTCCAGGGCCAGCCCATGGCCGGCGGCGAGAAGAAGGACTTTGGCGACAAGGGTGTGTCATTGAGTGGCGATAATACATCTGCTTCACTGTTGGGTTAGCTTCAATGTGTCACACAGCCAGCTAATAAACCTCCATTACAGCCTTTGACGCCGTCGCCAAGAAGTCTGGTCACCAGGTTGACCGCAACACCAGCGAAAAGATCACGGACGGCATCCGGGGTGTCTACGAAAAGGCCACCGGGTAGGTGATATATCCGAGCTGCCCCTTTTCAGGCATAGTTTGCTAACAATACTGTCACGAAACAGAAAGAAGGTCAACCCCAAAATCTCAAACTAGAATCTATTAGACAGTTGAAGACAGTCACCTAGATATCATCGATAAGGACAAAGGTTGCACTCGAAGCTAGTTACGACTTTAATTTACAACCGCTTATCACTCTGAAATAATGATAATGCAATTAAACGACCAACGCCGCTGCTGAAAATACCTGATTCTCGCATCTGTGTGAAGATACATATATACTATACCCATTAATTATTCAACCCGTGGAAAACATACCCGACCTCGACCCCTATAAACCCTGCCCTGCAAAAACTTGGTAGGCCATGACCATGATCCATAGCAAAAACAGTTGGCCGACAAGTGCAAAGGCAAACACGGCTTGCCACGATTGACCTGTCCAACAAAAACCCAATATTAGCAACAGCTTATACAAAGGCGAGAGAGACAAAAACACTCACAAATACTCCTCTGCTGCAGCCACGCCAACGTATTGAGCGTCTGCCCGGTCGGGCTCTGGTTAAAGACGAGCAGGTTGCAGTTCCCGTTGACGCTGGAGCCGCTGGGTCCCCAGAGCTCGACGCTGACGACGATCAGGCCGACCAGCCACATGACCCAGAGTATGAAGCCGCCGATCATGACGACCGACGGCAGCAGCCGCGCGTTGTAGATGAGCCACAGCATCAGGAAGATGTAGACTATGACGAGCGACGCGACCACGATAAAGTAGGGGAAGACCCAGGGCACCCCGAGCAGCAGCTGGTACTGGATGCTGATGAAGTTGGCAAAGACGCCCACGATGGTCGACGCCGACAGCAGCATCACCAGCAGCCACACGTTGAGCTGCACCGCCGGCCACGTGTAGCGGTGGACGTGCTGCTGCTCGCGGCGCGGCGCCGCCGTGTAGCCGCTTGTTATTGTCGACGACATTTTTTTTTTCTTCTTTTTGTTTTAGGTGGGCTGTCTGTCTGTCCGTGTGCTCTATCTGCCTCTCTCTCGTCTGGTACTTGGGCTGGAAACTAGAATAGACTAGACTTGGAATCCGTTCGAGGAGCCGCGCGATGCTCTGGTGCGAAAAAAGGGCTGTGCTTCGCCCAAAAGACAGGATCCGGTTGCGCCCGCTCGGCCGTCGCGGGCATCAAACAAAAAGACAAGGAGCGATTGGGTTGGGTGGACCGTAGGTGTGCGAATTCTCTGTCCGGCGATCGAGTTGAATCAGAAGTGTCGTGCAAAAAGAATCGATGCTCGTGATTCGATACGATATTCGAAAGGGCGTTCAATTGATGCCGGAAACGAGGCCGTCGGGATGGCCACTGTTTGTGGTGCGCAGGAGAGTTGTGCAGGTTGCGACACGCTCGGACGGCGATGGGGCAGCCCCCCCTTGAATGGAGGAAGCTTTAACTTTTGCTAGCTAGCTGCGTGCGCAAGAGAAGCTCAATAAAGGTCCAAAGAAAACCAATATGAATGATCGCTTGCTAGATCGCCGTGTCGCATGTCGAGGAGCATAGAATTGATTGATTGATTGATTGATTGATTCCTTGGCGTAGTCCCAAGTAATCATACGGGGGAATAGATGCGGATGCGCGCTGTCAAAACCTCGTCTGAGGCGTGGCGCGCTGTCGCCTCAGCGACGAGCTTTGACGATCAATTACATAGTACAATCCAAAGGTGGGGTCAAGCTGTGCTTGTGCCCGCACCACTGCACTGCCAAGAGGCCATCGGGCATGACACCGGACCTCGGGATGGCATTCTTGCTTTGCTTTGCTTGCAAAGAGACATGTTTACAAAACAAAATGACGCATAGGGTTTAGATAATACTAGACTCGACTAGACTATATAGCAGTACAATCAACACCATACAACAAACCACCCCTACAGCAAGCTCTCCCCCAACGCGCACCTCACCAGGCTGCACCCGGCCCGGACCGTCTCGTGCGCACCGAGGTCCCCGTCCGCCGGCGTCAGGCTCGGGTTCACCTCGACCAGGTCCATCGCCACCAGCTGGCCCGTCTCGTGCACGCACTCGCAGATGTAGTCGCCCTCGCGCAGCGTCAGGCCGCCGCGGACCGGCGTCCCCGTGCTGGGAGCCCACATGGGGTCGAGCGCGTCCACGTCGAACGACAGGTGGATCGGCGTGTCGGTGCCCACGTGCGCCAGCGCCATCTCCATGACCCGCCCGATGCCGTGCCGGTCAATGTCGAACATGCTGAACGCTTTGATCTTGTTGTCGCGCAGTATCTTCTTCTCGCCCGCGTCCACGTCCCGCAGGCCAATGTAGACCAGCTTGTTGACGCTGATGCGGTTGTCGTCCGTCAGCCACCCAAAGTACTCCTCCTTGTCCTCCTTTGCCAGCCCCGCCAGGAACGACACGGGCATCCCGTGGATGTTGCCGCTGTCCGACGTCTCGGGCGTGTTGATGTCGGCGTGCGCGTCCACCCAGATCACCGCCACCTCGCGCCGTCCGTTGAACCGCTCCTTGATCGCCTTGGCCACCCCGCCGATCGTCCCGATCGCTATGCTGTGGTCGCCCCCGAGCGTCAGCACCATGCGGCCCTCGCGCGCCTGCTCGTATGTCTGCTCGGCGATCCGCCGCGTCACCGCCGACACCGCCAGCGGCTTCTTCATGTTGCGGTAGGGAGGGTCCTCGGCCGGCTCGAGGTCGCGGTAGAGGTGAACCGTGTCGTGGCCATGCAGCCGGTAGCCGAGCTCCGAGTGGAGCTGCGTGAGCAGGCCGGACTCGATCAGGGCAGACGGGGCAGCATCGACGCCGGGTTTGCACTGCGGAATGTGTCAATGGCTCGTTACTTGTATGTATGTCTGTGTGTGTGCGTGTGTGTGTGTGTGTGTGTGTGTGTGTGTGTGTGGGTGTGTGCATGTGTTGACGGGAAAAACGTCATGGTCTTGTTTTTTTTTTCTTTTGCGGCAGTTGGACATGACCATCAAAAACATACCTGGCCCCCCGAGAACCCAACGGCCACCACGCCCAGGTCCTCTGGATTCGACAGAAAC
The DNA here is from genome assembly GCA_031306065.1 of Pseudopyricularia cyperi. Taxonomy (NCBI): domain Eukaryota; kingdom Fungi; phylum Ascomycota; class Sordariomycetes; order Magnaporthales; family Pyriculariaceae; genus Pseudopyricularia; species Pseudopyricularia cyperi. The sequence continues at coordinate 3,473 of JASAOQ010002414.1, read as the reverse complement.
TTGCTCTCTACCATTGTGGTCAACATGACGGGTGGTTTCTGGGAGTAGTCTGGTGCTTTGTGGGAACCGTTGGCAGGCCCGTTGTGAGAAGGAGTTGCTGAAGCGGACGACATGGCGATTCGGGTCGAGCGTATTTCTATACTTGTCGTATATGAAACCGAATGGAGCAGTACACTAGGAGCAGCGGCAGCAACTGATCCGCGTAGTCTTACTAGTAGAGAGCTTATTCGGTAGTGAGTTCTGCGTGGGTCTTGCTTGGGGAAAGGGCAGAGGCAACGGTGGCGCTAAGCTTTGAGGGCGAGGTTGGAAAAAGAGAGAAGTGGAAGAGGGACAAAGATTCAAGACAAGTGATGTCCTGTCCTGTCTAGACTAGGGGTAGTTGACTGACTCTGAACAGGTGATGAGA
>JASAOQ010002402.1:24291-38236 GCA_031306065.1 Pseudopyricularia cyperi | reverse complement strand
GCCCCCCCCCCCCATGCTTCTGGCTGGCTTTTTGCCTCCAATTGAAATCAAGCACAGTGTTTTCTTTTCCGCCTTGAGTCAAACCCAGCAACGTAACCGCCTGTTACCGAGTACCGCAACTCCGGTACTGTGATAAACATAGCTACCTAGGTATGGAACGGATCGTATCGTACCATGATGGCTAGCATCTTTTGGTTTTATTTCCTCCCCCCCAAATCGAGAGAAGATATCTCTTTCTTTCTCTCTCTTCTCCATCACCGACCTCAACCTCCGGCGTGTCGGCTCTCCTCCGTAAAGCCTCTCCTGATTGACAGTCGCATCCACCATCACCACCGCCATCAAACCCCCGTGTCCGCTCGCCGGCGGTATTGTCTAATCTCCATAACCTACCTATCTTACCTAATTTTACCGGCAGCCTGGCCCCACGGACGGCCGGATCCGCGCTGTCGGTTTTCCTTTTGTTCCTCCTTAACTCCTCAAGTCAAAGTACCCAACTGATGAGCGGCCTCCCGCTAGCAACCCGCCCTGCTGCAACTCTCTGTGGTGGCAGCAGACACTCCCACTAGTCCGCCATCTCCTTGCTCGATTGGACGAGGCGCAACGCTATCTTCCATGCCAAGAAGAGAGCAGCAGCCTTCGCGAAGCCATCAGCGACACACCGCGTGCCCTCCCCAGCTCTGCCGGTCATCCACCCGTCCCTGCTCACGCCGCCGCTGGACCTGGCGGCATGCTCCCACCCAAGTTCGTGGGGGAGGCGACTTATTCACCCGTACTCACAATATCCGACTGCTTGGGACTGCTACCAGCCTTCTTCAGAGCAAGCTCAATCACAGATTAGCGTTTGACACGCCAGCCATGGACCTACTTGCTGCTGCTCCTGCTCCTGCTCCACCATTCACCTCGCTGCAGTAGACAGAAATCACATCAGTGGCTGTGTCCTGTTGTCCTTTCGACGTTTATTCACCGCGTACGTACCTTGGCCGTCAAATCACCTGTTTCCACCGTCTTCAACTGTCATCACTCGCCAAGGCACGTCACACACTCAGCCAGACGTCGCCTCAAAAGTAACACTGGGCTGTACCTGTGCTCTTCCGCTTGGGGCAAGCTTTCTCAGACAACACATGCGTTACACCTCGGCATCCCACCATCTGGTGCCCAAGGGTATCGTCTTTTCAGGACCGCTGTAAACCTCTCTTCTGCTGGATGACGAGGGGAAGCAGTTAGCCTGCTTCATCTTTCAACACGCCAACCGTGGTTTATTTCGCAATGTTGGAAGCCACCTCATCATCTGCCAGCAGTGACTGCGACGCCCAGCAGCCCCACGGCTTCCCACAAGACGACGACGTCCTGCTCGCGGACCCAGAGGCCGAATCATCACACAATCATGTCACGCTTCCGCCCCATCCTCCTGATATTCGGAGTATCATCAGGCGGATGCAGAGACATGACCTTCAACTGCGGGCCAGATATCCTCTTCCGGATTCGCCGCCGTCAGATGGCGACACCTCATCGCCAGGCAGTGTTGCGGACTCAAAAGATCATGTCCAACACAGACCTGATGACACTGACGCCCCGGGCACCTCATTCTCAACCTTGCTCCCGGAATGGATAAAACAACAGGAACTCCAGCTTCTTCTTGATCCGGACCATATAGTCAACTCCCCCGGGGTTGTCGAATACACCGTCAGACCCGCGAATTCTCCATCGAGTTGGCACACACTACCGTCCTCGTCGACCCACGCAACTCGGCTGGTACCTGATACGTGTGGGCCCGAGCATAATGTCCGAGGTGACTCCAGACCTCTGTTGGCCAAATTCGGTTGTGTCGGAGACCTCACCGCCGCTGGTATACCGAGCGATGGGCTCCAGGCCATGATCATACACGCAGGGATACGGGCTTCGTTGCCGAGACTGGCGGGTGGCTTTAACCGGAAAGATCTCGTGCGATTCCACCTCTCGGACGAGGTTGCTCAGCATTGCTCGAGCCGGGTTCTGAACAGGGTCTACAAACCTCCGCGGACCCGAGTTCGAGCGACAACCTCGAATCGCAAAACAACTTCGTTGAAGTCAGACTTGCGAGGTGCAACCGATGAAAACACGAAAAACACATCACCAGAAACCAGCAGAGTGCCGACTCCCTCATCTTCGGCGACCGGAGCTGCTGGTTGTTGAATGGTTGTCGTCCAATACACGTGAGGTCCAGCGATCGCTGCGCCGTTTTGTTTTCTTTTTTTTTTGCCCACATGATTGGACAGTGGCATGCGTTGATACCCCTTGCCTTTTTTAAGTCGGTATTTTATGAATTTCTCTAGCGATACATGATGTGGTGACGACTTTTTCGAAAAATGTTACCCTTTTTGGGTGAAAATCAAACTGTTGGGTTGCAAGGGACGGTACACTTATTCTTTGAATCGAGATAAATTTAGCAAAAATGTACTGCGCAACACATTCTTTGTCTCTTGAGTATTCGGATGGCCGCGACCCATGAACCGGATGCATCAAGCAAGGGATGTATGGCGCTTCCCTTGGCCCGCCGTCAGTATCGGTAGCCCGGAGAAACTACCGGCGGGTGGGCTCGCCTTTCACCCGTCTCTTCCTCATTCTTTGCCCTTGGAGACGTTTGGGGGCCGGTCTGCCCACCGCCACGTGGTGTTGCACAAACCACTAGGTATGTTGGGGACTCTAACATCCTTCCAACATCTCACGAAGCGCAGGCTGCGAGGTCCTCCGCCATGCCACTTTCTGATCTGCTCTGCAAAGGGGGGGCACATGGCTTTGTGTAACCTTGCAGGGCAAGCAGCGCTGAACCAGGGCCTTTTCTCTAACCCGGAGATAAGAGATCTTGCAGCAATAGGAGTTGGGGTGGCTTGAGCCCTGCCGAGATTCCAAGCCTTTCTCGAGATGGACCTGGTCCCTTCTTCAGTCTCCTTCTTCACCAAACGTTGAAGGACTCTCTTTTGGGAAGTCATCTGCACCAAGCTAATCAGCCCTGTCCCTCTCCTCGCGATCAGTTTCCAGAAGAGATCATCCCTTTGGTCGTCCGCATTCTTCCACTAACTGTTATCACCTCGTGGCCTTTTCCGAGGCAGCCGGCCTCCAGTTCGTGACTCTGGTCAACCATCTCCTCTAACCCATGGGATCCCTGGTCATTAGCGATGTAGGGCTCGGAAATGTCCGTGGTCAAGGCCACGCGCGTGACGAGCTACATACTAGGTACCTCATTTAGCCCTTTAGCCCTTCCATGCCAGTCAGCCTGAGCAGCCAGTGCACTTCAGGAACGCCTCAGCCTGGCTTTGTGCCTGCCCCGGGCAGCTCCCGGGGTAGCCATGTTCGTGGGGAGGCCAAAGTCTCGACGGATCAAAGAAAGCCGCCGGCCAAGGCTCTCTCCGAGGGGCGAAGTCGAAATTCAAATACATGGGCCATTGCAAAAGAGGCAAAGTTCTTTGTGCCAGGAGAGAAACCTCCCTTGGGAACTTCAGAAGTCCCAGCTGCTGGCTTTGTCGGCAGGATTCCGACCAAGAGAGCAACAAACCGGACTTTTGGGCAATCCCGCAAGCAAAGCAAGCAGCATTCCCACACCCACGCGCACCCGCCCTCCACACCACACCACACCATCATGCCATGTGCTAGGCACCAGGATATCGCTCAAGGCTGTGGTTTTTTTGAATCCCAGTCAACCATGTGTAGCACCAGGGGATGGGAGGAGGACTATTCAACCATTCATCGCCTTTGATGCCGGTGATTGGACGGCGGTTGGTCGCCCTCCCCATTCGGGGGGCCCTACTGTTGGAATGCTAAGGTACCGGCATACATCCAGACTCTTTGCAGCCATCTCCGGGCTTAACAGGACAGAAAATGCTAAGTTCCAATCATGCAAGACATTTTTATTTAACTTTGATGAACGTCGTCCCACGTACACACGGTGTTGTTGTTCAGAAAAAAGCCAACCGCTCGATTACCATGTTTGCACGTTGCCATAGTGCCTGTCTCATCGATTCTATGATTTCTTGACCTCTTGGGCCACATGCCACTGCAAAACACAACAAAGAAGAGGCACTTCCACTCGCAACCGGAGTTGCATAGCAACCCGCCCAGCCAAGAATGTTTACGCAAGATATGGGCCGGAGACCGTCCATTGGTCTTCAGACCTCCTTCTGCCAGACGGACGATGACTTTCCAACGATTGTCATATCCTCACCCATTCTCGACCTGGACCACCTCCTCCACCATCATCATCATCATCAGTCGTTACATAACAACAGCAGCGTGGACGACAGCTTGAACGACAGCATCGACATATACCTCAACAGGCAGCATCAGCAGCACGCCATGAACCACCTCGGGCAAGGGTCGGCCGCATCCGCGGCGGACCTCTACTGGCCGCTTCCCACGCACGACCTGGGCGGCTTCCCGACGTCTTCGGATGATCTGCTCGACATCGAGTCATGTCTCAACCTCGACGGCAGCGCGGCGTCGACGACGGGGTCGGCGTCGACCTCCACCGACGGCCTGGAGCACTGCAGCATGTTTGCGTTCGGGGCGGCAGAGGACGACGGGCTCGGCGCCCTCAAGCGGCAGACTTCGCCGTCCATGTCGTTCCTCTCGTATGAGCAGGAGCTCGACGCGGCCGTTTACATGCCTGCTGCAGACGAGGAAGAGCTCGACTTCGAGGATCACCGGTTGGGCGTTGACGGTGGCGCCGCCATTGCGAAAGGGAGCTGCCAACAGCAGCAGGCACAGACGATGCAAGGACACCAGCACCAGCAAGACCAGCGGCAATACCAGCAAACCCACACGCAAAGCTTCCACGGCGACTTCGAGGCCCAGCTCAGAAGCCTGTCGCCCAGCAAGAGCTTCGACGTCGGCAACGCCGCCTGCCCAAACTCGGACACGGAGATCCTCAACTTTGAGCACCTCTCGATGCGCTCGCCCCGCAAGCAGCCAGCGGCAGCCGTCGCCACCGCCGACGGTGTCCCTGCCTCGGCCCCGGTGTCGAGGCGCGGCTCGCCCCAGAAGATGACGGAGCGGCTGGTCGCGGCGGGCGTCCACAAAAAGTCGCCCGCCAAGAACGGGAAGCCCAGCCTCCGGCACCGCTCGGCCAGCAACACAAACATGCGTCACAGGCTGGCGGGGAGCATAAAGGCGGAGATGCCCACGTTTGATGGCCTGCCCATCTCGCCACCACTTGGTGGCCGGGGAATGACACAGCAGCAGCAACAGCAGCAGCAGCCCTTTGTCACGGGCCCCGTGCAAGACCCTTTCGACTCGCGGCCCAACCCGGGCAGCCGGCAGCACCAAATCCTGCCGTCCGACACTCCAGTCGGCACTTCAATGCTGGCGGCCAAGGATTCCCACCCGTCCCAGCAGTCATACGCAGCAGCCAACTACGCCGCCATGCCCTTGACCGGTGCCGCCTCGATAGACCCGTCCCTGTGGGTCGCCGCCCAGTTCAAGAGCCCCCATCCGTTCTGGGACCCATCGTCGTCGGGGCTGCACATGGAACCCGGCCTCTCGCAGTGCCACTCTGCCGTCCCGTCGCCCTTGATGTCGGCCAGGATGTCGACGACGACGACGGCGGCGGCGACGGACGCGGGGGGCTTCGATTTCAGCTCCACGACGCTGCAGTCCAGCAGCCGCAACCTGGCCGCGACGCAGGCAAATCAGCAGCAGGGCACCGTCTCCATGTCGCAGCTGGACCTCAGCAACGACGGGCTCATGATACACATGCCGCAGCCCAGGGGCGCCCAAAACGCCGCCGCCACCCTCATCTCGCAGCAGCAGCAGCAGCAACTACAGGGCGGCCAGTTTCACCACCCCCACCATGCACAACAATTCCAACAGCCACAACAGCAACAAACCAGCCGGCGGCCCAAGCCCAAGGCCCCAAGCTCGGGGGCCCGCCACGCCGGGACCGGCGTCGGCAGCCCGCGCAAGCCCTCGTCGGGCTCCAGCCCGCGCAAGGTGTCGTCGCACTCCAGCCCCCGCAAGGCGTCGGGGGCCGGTTCGGCGCCGCGGTCGACCACCTCGCCCCTGCCGCGGCCGCGGTCACAGCAGCAGCAGCAGCAGCTGAAGCTCCCGTCGCGGCGCAGCACATCGATGCAGTCCCTGCGCGACGGTGGGTCCGGCTTCCTGCTATCGTCGTCGTCGTCGTCCTCCTCCTCCTCTGCGTCCACATCCACCACCACCACCGCCGCCGCCGCCGCCGCCTACTCCGCGGCGGCCGCGACGCTCCGCAAGCGGCGCTCGTGGGCTTCGCGTCCCGACCTGGAGCTGTCCAGCTTCGAACAGCTGACGCAGCCGCTGCAGACGCTGCGGCAGCGGCAAAAGTCGCCGCAGAGGGGAGGCGGAGGCGGAAGCATCGGCATCGGCTTCGTCAACTACACGGCCATGGACCACGACGTCCTCATGGGCGGCGTGGCGCCCAGCGGGTCGTCCAAGACCAAGGCGCGGCGGGAGCAGGAGAACCGTGAGCGCGAGGAGAGGCTCAAGGAGGCGCTTGTGCAGGCCGTCGCCGAGGCTGGCGGCGATGCCAGGAAGCTTAGGGTCGGCGGCATCGCCATTTAGGGCGCTTGCTGGGTGGGAGCTTCAAAATTTCATCATGTTTCCTGTTCGTATCTGTACTTTCCAGTGCTATTTATCTTTACCTTTGTCCTGTGTTTTCCACTTGTCTTTAACAACTGTCGCGGGAGTTTAGAGTTGACTGCAGGTTTTTGTCATTTTGCCCCATCTTCACCGTTCGATATCTAGGTAATAATGAGTAGATGAATAGATGAAGCTGGTCCATGTTCATATCCTGCCTCCTCGTTCTCTATCAGAAATGTGTCACTTGAATACATCGCAGAAAAGGTCCAGTTCTTTGTCATAAAATCGATGTGGGCAACAGGACACGCGGACCTTGATCTTAGAATTTTCCCCATAGCCCTTTGTACTATCTCTAAGCTGGACCGCCCAAAAACAATGTCTTTTTCAAAAAAGAGAAAAAGAAAAAAAATCGCTTTCCTAAATAGCGTTGAAAGCAACGCTCAACCATCAACTCCCCAGCCGTGTGGCCGCCCTAACTACCTTCCTGGGAATAAAAATAGGGGAGAGACTAAAATTTGATAAGCGCTTATGCGCCGGGCGCATGGCCTGATTGAAGAGAGAAAGAAAAAAAAAGGGGCGGAATTGCAAGGCAGTTTGAGGTAAAGGGGGTTTTTTTTTTCAAGGAGGAAACAGACCATGCAGCAAACAATCTATACAACGCTTGCTCTTTGAGAATATTCAGACAGGAGAAACGTCACAACGAAAACCAAAGGATATGACTTGTAAGAATCTTTGTGCAGAAATCAATCGAAAAGGGGGATGAATTATGTCACGAGGTATTATGTTGAGACTGATGAAAACAAAGACGAAAAAGCGTTCAGCGCCCGAACTTAGAAAGTCTCGGACTCTTGCGACGCCATCGAGCCGAAAGTGTCTGTATTAAGAACTGTTAGCTTCTGCCTATTTCGCCCGAATCGTTTATACCACCAAATCGGTTTGACTTACCTCGCTTCCGGCGCCTCTCATCCTCACTCTTGGGCGTCATGGCCCTGGGCCCACTAGGCCTCCGGGTGGGAGCGCTACCAAGCGCACCGCTCAGGTTCCGGTTCTCAAACCGTGGGCTGTCGTTGTAGCTGGCATGCGTGGCGGTGCCATAGCCACTCTCGACGCTGTGAAACGGAAGTGGGCTGGACTTTTGCAGCTTGGACACACGGCTCGACTTTGGCGTGTTGTCAAGCGGCTCCTTTGGCGGCCGAGGAGGCCCCGATGGCGAGAGTGCCCCTGGGGCCGGCGAAGAACCCCAGAATTGCGGCTGATGCTCCTGGGCAGAAGCTGACACATCGCTGTAGCGGTGTGGCCTCGTGTTGGATGCCTGCCCATGGAGGCGGTTGAGGCTGGTGGCAGAGTCAGCCCAGTTTATCGAGTTGGGCGACCTGGGAGCTCCGTAGTCTTCGGCGCCCGTTTCAATGGCGACCTTATGAGCCTGGGGCCGTGGTCGAGGATGCTGTAGGTTCAGCGAGTCGCGGTGAGCCTTGTACTTGGGGTCTTCAGGCTCGGGAAGAGCATCCTGGGAGAAGCCGGTGTGCAGCTTGTCATCGCCGTAGGGGTCTACGTGTGGGTCACCATCGTAGCTCCAGTCCGCGTCTTTCTTTGAGTCTTTGCTACTACGGAAGACCCTTCCCACGCTGGATGTGGTTGTCTCAGACCAGCGAGAGATCTTGGGGAACCAGTTGGACGAACCAGACGACTTGTGTTTCTTACTCTTGTCCTGGGGCGTGTTCTCGTTGCTCATCGCGGCCTGGCCCGGAGCAGGGTGTGGCGGTGTTGAAATGGGCACGGACCCTCCACGGGGGATATCCTGACCTTGGCCTACCTCGTGCGCGTACTGTTCCCGGAGTTGGTAGCCACGTTCGGGTGTACGGTAATCAAAGTCTTCCTCGTTTGCCTCTGGTACCGTGCTGATGCGATGGTCGGAAAATTTGCGCTCGTTGCCAAGCTTGGTAGAGCCAACACGCTGCTGCGGGATCGACAGATGGCCAGACTGGCTTGCATGGCTGGCAGTCGAGGTCCCAGCATGTCCTTCGGGTTCGTAGCCGCGGTCGTGCTCATACTGGACAGCCGGCTGCAGGTTTTCGAATGACTGAACGCCCGGTACTGTGGGTGTGAAACCAGCACCGGCGCTGCCACCACGCATTGCCGTCTGACTCTTGAGGGTGTCGACCTCGGTAAGGAGCTGCATGAGCATGTCCTCGATCCTTCCGAGATCGTTGTTGCCCTTAGCACTGAGACCCTTCAGGGCTCTCCGAAAAAGGTTCTGTTTCTTGGTAGGCAAATCCTCAGTCCCGGCCAGAGAACCACCGACGGTCTGCATGGGAGACCGAGTTCCGCCGGCGCTACCGGGGTACGGCCTCGGCCCACCGAGATGGCGCTGTACCGTCTTCTCGGTGTTCTCCTCAACCTCGCGGATGATGACATCTTCCGTGTCCGCGATCATGTGCTTGATCTTCTCAAAAGACTCGCGCATCTCAGCGGCAGACCGGACGAGGGTCATGAGAATCTCGGTGTCCCGAGCGCTGCGTTGAGCATCCCTCACCATAAGATGCTGCATCAGGGCAACAATGTCCTGAGACTCAATACGGTCGATGCCGACGCCGGTAGAAGGGTCAAACAGCGGCGAGCCCAGTCCTTGTGACATTCCACTGAGGTGCCTCTCTCCCTTGGGGGTGTAGAATGGGTCATCCATCGGATGCGCGTTGATGGGCTGAGAGAATTCGACACCCTTGCCCTTAGTCCTGGCATGATCCGGGGTCTTGTTGGCGCCTTGTGAGATGTAGCCTTCATCGACCTTGTGGTGAAGTGGGCTACGCGTTCCAAAGTCGGTATCAAATCCAGGGTTCTGGTAGACGGGAGCACCTCCAGTCATGACATCGCCTCCAAGGCCCGGGAGGTTCACGTGGGGGCTGTTACCCTCGAACGGATTGGTGACCAGAGTGTCCCTCTTGCGGTCGTCGGATGTCCGTCGCCATTCGTCGTGCTCCTGGCTCGGTTGCCTTTCATGTGCCGACGCCAACGCAGCTGCGGTCGCGATGGCAGCAGCGCCAGCGGTGATGCCGGCCGCAGCCCCAAGCCCATTTCCGCTCCGCTTGGGCGTCGCTTGGAGATTAGAATTGTCGTCCTGATCTCTGTCAGGACGCAGCTGAGTCGGAGTCCTCTGGCCCGACCAGTCCTGGCTGCTACGCCGTGAGCCGTCAAGGCGATCCTCAACGACCGACAGGTTTGACTGCTCGTAGAAGCCAATCTCGGGAAGGGGGTCGTTGGCATCCGGGATGCCGCTGGCACCCATTCTCGGCCGCTCATATTCGTCCAACCGGTCGACGCTGTGCATCGGGGTGTTTGCCGGCTGGTGGCCATCCATAGTTCGCTCCTTGAACGACTTGTTGCGCTGCGGAATGTCCTGGGGAGACGGTGAATAGCTTCTCTCCGCGTCCTCCTCGACGGTCATGTCACGCTCCTTGGCGCGCAAAGCCTTGGACGCGGCAGCGACAGCAGCCCCGGTGATGGCAGCCTCCGAGGCGGTAGGGGAGTGCCGTCCGGAAGACTGGGAAGCGGGGACTTGGACCTTGCGGCCGTACTGATCCAAGTCATACTCACCCGCAAATGGAGCCGACCGGTGCTGGCTGCGATCGCGGGAGAAGTCTGACCCATGCGAGTTGCTGGGGGCCGGAGAAGGGGCAGACATGACTTGATCCTTTTCGAGGATCTGCTCCCCAGAGTGCTGACGAGGGGTACCAACAGAGCGTTGCTCTCTAAGGTTACGCATCGAGTTGTGGGTAGCGTAGCCACCGCTTCCGCGGCCCGAGTCGGTCATAACCGAGCCATCGAGAATTGAGCCGTCGATGAGGGATGCCACAGCCGACTCGACACCCATGGGAATGTGCACATAGTTCGGGTTAGCTCCTATGCCCCGAACAGCCTGGCCTGGCGAGCCTGGCTCCAGCTCACTGTCTGCGGCGTTCCTGTAATCGTAACCGGAGCTCCTGACGCTGTGGCCGTCTTGGTCAAACTCCCGGCTCATGACATTGCTTGGTATGGAGCCAGGCGTGCCAGGGTAGTTGTCCCGGTGGTTGGGCTTGGTTGGAGAGAAGGACCCGCTCGTCCTCTGTGTTATCCTCGAGTCTCGGTTTTGCTGTACCTCGCTTCCACCCTCGGTGTATCCAGAGACGCTGGGGATGGGGCTCAAGCCGCGACGCTCCAGTCCGTAAGGCTCGTACCTCAGCGGAGCGGGAACGTCTTGCTGATTGTAGTAGAATCCGGCGGGCCCATCGTACGAATATTGGTCGTCGTCCACCTCGTCGTAGTCGTCGTACTCCTCTTGGAGATTCTCGCTGTGGCCACCATATTGCACGCCCTCGAATTCACCCGAGCTTGCACCTGTGCCGGTCCGCGGAAGCGCCCTGAGGTCTCCGTGAGACACGTTGTGATGGCGCGCCCCTAGCCCTGCCAGGGTAGCCGGTGCGTCGGCATCGTCGGTGGAGGTGCCCACATCCCTGCCTGCAGTGGGTTCGTGGGCTGAAGCAGCGTCGTCCAGGATCGACTGAGTTTGATCGGTCTCGGCAGACAGTATAGATGTCCGCGTCATCTCGGAGGGGTTTATTTCGCTCATTAGCGGCATTGGAGGCTTCGGCTGGAAATCCACCTCGTCGTCGTATTCCTCAGCGTAGTTGTCGGTCGTACGGCTCTTTGCCTCGGCACGCCGACGCTTCCGCTGTTCCCTGGCTTCGTTCTGTCCCATGGCTGCCGCCGCCAGACCCCCAATGGCGGCTCCGGCCGCGGCTGCTTTGAAATTGTCATGAGATGAGCCGTCATGGGCTGTGACGTCGCGGCTGGTTTCTTGTATTGATTCCTGCGAAACACTGGGGACAGGGCTCTCGAGGAGCACGTTGCGAGCCTCCCTGTCTCTTGGCTCTCTGACCTTGCGCTCGCTGGCGCCCGATCTGCGCCTATCGGTGTCTATTTCCTCTCTGGAAACAGATGTTCCGCTGATCGAAGTAACAGAGCCGCGGCGTCCATGGTTTCTGCTTTGTTCCCGCTTGAGGGCGTTGAGCTCGGGCAGGATCAGACGACGAATGGCATCCTCGACAGTTTCGAGCAGTTTAGGGTTGTTGATTGAAGAGGCCTTGGATGTACCAGACCGAACAGATTGTTGATCCGATCGATGGCTAGGAGTAAGTGCGGATGAAACAACGCTCGAGTCGACAGCAGAGACGGCGGGTTCCTGGTGGCTGCGGCTCGACTTTCGTCGGGACGACGACTTTTCTTCCTCCCGATGCTTCTCGCTTGTGCTGCTCGCGCGACTTTTGCTCTTGAGCTTGCGCTCAGATCGCTCGCGGTCCTTATCCCTAGTCTTGGGCAAGACGACCCGCTCTCTCTCCTGTTTGCCGCTACGTACCTTTTCAGCGACCGTGGCAGCAGCCAGACCAGCCGCAGCGCCGGCGATGACGTTGCCAGCGCGGGAGGAGCTCCTTTCTCGTATCCTCTCTGGAGACTTGCTCGACGGACCCGAACCGTCCAAGAAGCTGTCTGTAGGGATGGCCGAGATCTCGGACATGTTGCCGGGCTGGTACGAGACCTTGCTGCTGTCGGCGGTGGTGGGAATCAAGGGACTCGCGGGGCGCCGGCGCCTGCGGTCGATCTCAATGTCAATTGGCTGGTGGGAGACATTAGACTCCTCGGTGGCCGATACGTAAGAGTTCATGCTGTGGGCGTCGTCGCCCTCGAGGACGGACAGAGGCTCGGCCTCGACGTCTAAGCTGGAGCCAGCGGCGGGCGCGGTAGACGCCGGGATCTTCCTTGTGAGAGAGGCCTTGCGACCGGACCTGGTCTCGGTGATCTGGATGTGATCGTTCTTGCGGTTCTTTGAGGGAGTCAATCGCACGCGCACGCTGGGCCTGCGCTCGCTGCTCCCTTCGCCCGAGGCACCAATGCCTTTGCCGCCCTCAAAATATTCGATCAGGAGCGAGGTCTGGGAGCGGTTGTGGTTGTGGCGAGTCTTGATGGTGACCGGAGTGCCGTCGTCGGGAAGCGAGTAGGACGACTTGGCATCGGTGGCGCGCGAAATGTCGGTTGCCAGCTCGGTCGGTGAGGAGGTGGTTGTTGAATCTGTCTCTGTGGGAGCAGGGAGGGGAGGCGCTGTTTTTTTCTTGGAATCGGCACCCATTGTGGAGACGGTGCGTTCAAGGGCCGACGTCTGCTGGTTCCCCGTAATGCTGCCACAGCGAGCGAACCCCCGAGTCCCGTCCCTGTCGCGTCGATGGGACGCCTGGGCGGGGATGAGAGCTGTTGTGCTTGCTGGAGCTCTCCCCCTTCGAAGTGTATGTAGTAGTCCCTTTTTTTTTTTACCTTTTTCCTCCTAAATTTCCCCTCTCGGTCGAAGCGAGAAAACGGAAAAGAGAGGCGATGGAGGGGGAAAAGGAGGGTAGGGGGGGAAAAAAAAAACGCGGGTGGCTAGGAATGTAGCTGGTTGTGGTTATCTTGTCGAATTGGCTCGGCGCCAAACATGGAGTGGATTGGGTAAAATGTGGTGAGCGACAAGGCGGCGATTGCCCTTGCCGTGGAAACCGGTACGACGTCAAGCTTTCAAGGTCCCAGCCACCCTGGGTACCTAGCTAGCTAGCACAGCACCCGCGCGCACACACACACACACACACATAAACACACCCACACAAGCCCCCCAGCCACCCCGGTTATAGGGTTGGTCCACTTGCAGTTGGAGGCGACTTGCAGCTGAGAGCAACAGTAGCGGGACGCAGTCGTCAGGAGGTGCCGCCAGAGGTGGTCGGGTCCAGATCCAGTCAAGCAACTCGATGGGAAAAAGATCGACGACACAGGGCACGGCGAATCAGAAACGAATGGATGGAAGTGTCCTGCGGCAAAGCAGCGGTCAAGCAAAGAGGAGAATGGTGATGTATGGGAGGGATTGGGATCCAAATTCGGAATCAGAAGTTTTGGTGTTTGCCCGGTTTGTGGTCGGTATCGGTACTGTCAGCAGTCAGCCCCGACGAGAGTAAACCGTTGATGGCCTGGTATTCTTTTGCTTCTCCCGATGAGCTCCAGTGTCTTCGGAATGGATTCTTCCCTTTTTACCAAAGCCACGCTGCAGACCGTTCGCTGCCCGTCCGTCTTGCTTTTTTCCCTGCCTGACTGATCGTTCCCCCGGGCTTCGCACTGGGGCCAAGCAGCTGAGTAAAACAGTGGCGCTTAGACGTGCCCGGCACCGCGGTGCAAAATACGGGAGCTGCTGCACACTAGGGGGCTAGGCAAGGCTGTCAAGATAGCGATTAAGTGGGCGGATGCGGTGCACGCAAGACATTAGGGTCGGGTGCCAAAGCCGAGGTTTGACGAGGGGGAAAAAATAAAATTAAAA
>JASAOQ010002402.1:0-13278 GCA_031306065.1 Pseudopyricularia cyperi | reverse complement strand
CAAAAAAAAAAAAAAAAAAAAAAAAAAAAAAAAAAAAAAAAAGCCACAAGAAGCTGTGAAACGGGCCATGGGCTGAAAAATGGCTTCCGTCATATTAGTGAAATTGATGTCGCGAGGACCTCTCACTGTGTACACAAAGGTACTTGGTCGAGGAGGCCTGACAGCCGTTTGTTAGTGGGCATTCACGAAAGAGCAGGTGGGTATTGTGCGAGATATCGAGACCAAGCAAATCTCTTCAAGTCAGATTGATGAGCGCCGTTGCGATGATGACATGCTAAGTTTGCGCAATACTGTGTGAAGCCAAGCCGCCCTTTTAGATCTCGACGTGAAAAAAAAACAAGATGTACAGCTCCCTGGATCACCGTCCAGAAAGTAGATCCGCCAGTCTTTGAACCCAAGGCATGAGTCTATCCATATCACTCGTCGGCCTTGTCGGATATGTCGTGTGTTCCATTTATAGTAGGCTTCTCCTTGACAATCTTGGGAACCTCAAAGACAAAGGCGCCGTTCTGCCCACCCTTGATCCGTTTCCAGCGACCGAGACGGTGCTCCTTGCCAACGGCGGCAACCACACAGATCCCGTCTTTGCCGCGATCTCCTCGCTCAAACACAGATAGGTCATTAACAATGCCCTTTATGCACTTGCTGTGGCCGTTGTTGTCGTTAATTGCGGAATTTTGCCCGTTTTTCAAAGGCTTCTCGTTGTCATTATGACTGTCCGAAGTCGAATCGTCGAGACTCGCGTCCAGGGGTTGTCCGAGTACGCCCGCAAGCTCAAGCTTTCTCTTGTCGGCGCTCAACCTCCACATCCGCACACAGCCATCCCAGCTACCGCTCAAAACGAGATCAGAGTATGGTATAGTTCTCAAGGCAGTAATCCAGCGTGGTTGTGGAGGTGGTATCACTTTTGGATCCGGGCCTATATCTGCAGAGGCAGACTCGGCGGGCAACGGAGGCTCGAGACCGTGAGCCAATGGCATTACAAACACTGGCCTTTTCTTCTGCAGACTCCATAGCGAGAGGGAGCCGTTGTCGCTGCCGGTGACAAACAGCTCGTCATCCAGCATTGCAATCCGGTCCGTGCTGCCCTCGTGGGCGAGCGACTTCGGATCCATGCCTTCCGGGATGTTGTTTTTCTTGTTCAAGGTAGTGCCGCCGCCGCCGCGGAACACCAGCTGCGACTCCTCGACGACTTTCCACAGTCGCGCAGTCCGGTCTCGCGCGCCCGCGGAGACGCAGCGCTCTTGGGCGAGAGCGTCAATGTCGACAACGTGATCCTGGTGGCCAAAGAGCGTCTCGATGTACGCAAGGTTATCGATGTTCCAGACCTTGACTGTCCTGTCTCGTGAACCGGAATAGAGCTGATTTGCCCCCCGCTGGAATGCAAGACTCGTCACGGCATCTCGATGGTGCGTCAGGGCACGAACCGGCTTCAGCGTTTCCGCATCATAGACGACTATCCGTCGATCTGCACCAGCCGTCACTACCCACTTGCCATCCTGAGACGCTTGGACAGCCAGTATCGGTCCTACGTGACCGTGGTAACCTGCCTCTTTCGCTTTCCTGCTGTCTCCCCGAATGCTTGCAACTTTCTCGGGCCGACGTTTCGGCGGCGCAGGAGACTTCTTGGACTTCTTCTTGGTAGTTTTTGGCCATTGGTACTGGGGAAGATCCTGGAGCTTCCATTTGCTCAAGAACATGTCTTTCGTGACCAGGTATGCATAAGGAGGGCATGTGGCCACCCCCGTGACGTTTTCGGGGTTCCATCGGAAGCCGGTTTGGTATGTTTTGCAGTAGTCGAGCTCGCGTGCCAGATGTCGATAAACCTTCCCCTTGGACTCTGCGACGTCCTCTTTGAGACGCTCGGCGATGATGTCTCTGTCGATCTCTTCGGCGTCGAATGCGTATTCGTCTTCGACGGCCACCTCCTTCCTAACGTTGTCCAGGTATCGTTCGGCCAGCCTCAGGCGGCGCTCGGCGGCTGTTTCCCCTTCACGCTCAGAGTCGTCGTCGGAGCCGGAGCCGGCTTCAAAATCGTCGCCATTCTGACCACCGCCATTGTCGGAATCAGAGTCGCTGCCTGATATCGAGTCGTCACGCTCAACCCTCTTTTTGGGAGGCGCTGTGGATCTTGGCTTCTCCCTAGTTTTGGAAGACTGGAACTTTGAAGACTTGGAGCCGTTCGTTGCAAGTCTCTTTTTGGGATTTTCGGGGCCCCCGGTACGTTTTCGCTTTTGATTACCGGGAACGGTAAAGAATGAAGACATTGTCGTGGTTAGGAGATCTCCAACGGGCGGATATAGCGCAGACTACTGCGTCTGCATCGGCATCCTCCCCAGTCTGCACCTTTGCTGAGCTTCCGGCGCGCATGTTCCCAAGATTTTTTTTTTTTTTTTTGGCGGGGAGACTGGTCAAAAAAGTCACTGGAGTCATTGGTGGGGCTAGGACTTGATCCTATTGGCCTTTTCCAGCAAGGATAGCATTTTTCGGATCATCTTACAAGCTCAAGCCCCACCAAGGTTGTTCCGTCAGGCGGTAGCGGAGGTGCGCGTCGTTGGCTGGAGGAGGGACTGCCTTGACGCTGGAGCTTGGGGGATGGCTGGCCCCATCCCGGAGCTTCCTCGAACAGACGTACAAACGACGACAAGCTCAGCTTCGCGCGATCAGCCCACGCAAAGCATACTACCAATAGATCGCGACCACCGAATACCGTCAAAATGTAAGCTCTTTTGGACGAATGTATTTTGCAATGTTCAGTATTGTTGACCGCCACCTAGGGAGGTCCTGTTGGGAATCACGGGCAAGGACTTTACCTTGATCGCAGCTTCTAAGGCTGCGATGCGAGGAGCCACCGTTCTGAAGGCGTCAGACGACAAGACGAGGCCGCTCAACAAGCACACCATGATCGCATTCTCAGGCGAGCCTGGAGACACCAGTAAGTTCTTTGCTTCGTTTGCTCCTCCTGTATCATAGCTGACCCGGCGCTATCTGCCCCCGCCCCGAATAGTCCAATTCGCCGAGTACATCATGGCCAACGCGAAACTATACTCGATGCGTAACGAGACGGACCTTTCACCCTCAGCACTGGCGCACTACGTCCGTGGCGAGCTTGCCTCGAGTCTGAGGTCGCGGAAGCCATACACAGTCAACCTTCTGCTAGGAGGCGTTGATCCCATCACACACAAGCCAAGCCTCTACTGGCTCGACTACCTTGCGGCTCTGGCGCCTGTCCCTTATGCCGCCCACGGCTATGCCCAGTATGTACTCCAGCTTTATGTGCAGACCGAACCGCGACCCCTCGTTGCTGATAGTATCTTTTTCTCGCAAACAACAGGTACTACTGCCTATCTATTCTCGACAAACATCATCACCCCGATATCACGCTGCACCAAGGTATCAAGATCCTGACGATGTGCACCGACGAGCTGAAGAGGAGATTACCGATTGACTTCAAGGGTATGGTGGTCAAGGCGGTGACAAAGGATGGAATCCGGGACGTTGAATTTGACGATGACAAGGTCGTTAAGTGTCCCTAAAGTCCAGGCAGCCCCCTCCCACACATGTCATTTTTGCGGACTGCAGGCGCTTTGTACCATAGAAACGGCGTAGACAGGAGTGGGTTTGAATGGCGAATGAAGCAAAAACAAAAACAAAAAAATCAAGAAACAAACGACATTTATGATGAAGAGTTACTGTCTGCCCGCGCAGTGAATTGGAGGTTTTGCAGAACAATGGTGAAGATGAAAAAAAAAGCCTAGAAAACGGATACGCCTGTGCCCTACGAGACAGACAGTCCGCCATATGAACGGCTCCTTGCCCAAGACAGGCTAGGCGCGCCCGCAGTGATGTGCCTCCGGGTGAACACACAATAAGTAGTCGGGGCAGAAGGGCCACGAAATAATCGGGAGTGGACGGGATTGGCTGGGTTTTTGGGTTGCAAGGTTGCTCAGAGTCTACGATTAACTGGTAAAGTAATGGCTCGGAGGAGTCAATGTTCGCACAATATTGCTCACCTTACCAGCTCTTGACTCTATGTTTAAATGACTCGTCAATTCTCCAAAGTGTTCTCATCGGAAGCGGGAGTCAGAGAAAAGGTAACATGGATGGGCGTGGTAGAATGTTTCTCCAATAAGTTTCGGACACGCCTACAGTAGCAAACAATGTGATGTGCAGCTTCGTAATGAGCACAATTCCACCTAGGCCTCGCTAGGCCAGAACGTGGTGGCGGTTGACTGTGACTGGAAATATTTGCCACGCGGCGTGTCATGGTGCAGGAGAGGGCGACATTTTCCCCTTTGCGACCAACATCTGACCACCAGCAGTGTTCGGGGATTCCAGATGTTCTGGTGGCATGCTACCTAGATCTAAACATGGGATATTCGTTGCTTGGGCATTCGCTTCCATTCGCACATCCATTTCAAGCAATTCCGCAGGTATGCCCGGCCGTGACTATACGACTAATTACCTCCTACGTCGACTTTATGGAGTAGGTGAACTTCACGCCCCTACAGGACCCCCCGATTAGCATGGGTTGATTTGCTGCTTCGGATTTGACGCCCACAGTTCGTCAGGGTGTGCCTGATCGGATAATTAGTGTCTAACATAGTACGAGGTAGAAAACCAATTTCGAGATTTGCTCAAAGGGAAAACCCGGGGGAAACCCCACAAACAGACATCCATGGCATCAGCGGCTTCGGGGGGAAACAATAATTATGTATACTCGTGATGAAACCTAAATGAAAAAGTCCGGTTTGATATCTTCAGAGAGGTTCGAGTCGCGCGGTTGGATGCCCAAGGAACCATGGGGATAAAGCTCACGATCGATATGTTTCAAAGCAAGAACCAAGATGGTCCCCGTCCCCGACTTGAGAGATTCTGTATTGCAGAAATTGTGTACACATACAACGTATTCTTGCTACCGTATGATACAGGAACTGACGTTAAGCGTCGCCCCTCCACCCCCTGGAGCTATGACGATAGGGCTGCCACCCCTTTGTATTGTAAGATAATAGTGTACTTTGGTATTTCGTCCACACCGGGCATGGGAGGCGGTGTGCATATCTACAACAAGACTAGGTATTATTGCTTGGTGAGATTGACAAACACGCGCAACAATGCCACACGACATGAGCTAGGATGAGAGTAGACGATTAAGCAACCGATGGTGGATGATTGGCATTCTGCAATCTCCTCTGATGATCCCGACTTTGTTTCCTTCTTTGCTTGTTCCTTCGTGTACCGAGTACATCAGGCCAGAGGCGTTTATGGTGGTTTTCCCGCTCCATAATAAGATTGAACATTTATGGGTTAGAGGGGCTATTGCGACACTTTTCTTGATAGAACAAGAAGCCCCCCAAAAAGCAAGGGGCAAAGCAAGCAAAGTCGCAAAAAGGGGTTGACACAGCGCAGCGCCTTTCCCTTCCGCCACCTTTCCACCCACGCCCGCGCCCACATGAGCAAGAGATGCACGTTGATACAGTATCACGACAAACCTGAGATGGTGTGGTGGTGCTAAACCCTACCTCCTCTTGGGGTGCCCACGACTGTATCAGCATGCCCGCTTTTTGGGCCAGTAACTGACGTCAACCAAGAAACATCAAATCTACGTATGTGTGTATGGGGGATGCTGATGACTGACACGGCCGTTTTCCCTCGCTGTTCCCGCGTTGTCGGGGCCGTGGCTGCTTTTATTCCGTTTCTTCTTTGGTAGATCGCAGAAGAAAATAAGGTGCCATGCTCCAAGGCGGTGGTGGCTTGCATGGATGGCATCTATCTAGTCCAGACTAGAATATTCGTCTCCATGCCCGGGTAGGAGCTCGTATGGATGATGCTGTAAATTTCAAGAGCTTCACTTTTCTTCTGATCCGAAGATGAAGAAATGGGCGCGACTTTTGGTGCTTTGTTTTTGCAGTTGGTTCTTCATCGCTGGATGCCTGCCTTGCCTTCCAACTTCCCTCCAACAAAAAAAAAATAAAAAATCTGTGCTTGCCCAAATGCGCGCCACGCCACCATGGGTTGCGTTGCACCCACCTTACCTAACGGGGTTTTAAGTGGGCCCCGCGTCAAAAGTCTTCAGTTCACTTTCTGAAAAATTTCCCTGTGCCTTCTCCTTCTGCTTCCTCTCCTCCCCCAAGCGCCAGGGTTTTTCAATCCTATCATCTGCAACAACACGAATCCCCTCATTTTCGTCGTCTTTCTCTTTTACTCTCTTGGAGATTTGTTTTTCTTCACCGGAGGGTATTTAAAGGCGTCTTTCGTATTAATTCTTTGCGTTGTCCCGACTCTAATAGACCGATACGAGAAGCACTCTGGAAGCTGCCACTTCCCCTGCCTCTTACTCCCACTTCAGTTTACCGTCTCCTTCGGGCACATTTTGATCTTTCCTTTCCTTCTTTTCTTTAAAAATCACAAAAGGGATTAATCCACAAGACGGCAAGAATCAAAGTTTACCGTTTCGGACGACACTCTCAACCGCTATCATGGCTGATCAACTCAACATGGGCGGCATTAGCCATGGTCAAGGCGGTCCCGGCGCCGGTCCCCGATCCTACATCCCGCCTCATATGAGAGGCAAGGTCGGTGGTCCTGGCATGAACGGACCTCCTCAGAACGGTGGCCCGCCCCCGATGAACGACGGCCCTACTCCGGCTGGCGCGAATGGCCTGAACAACTCTGCCTGGGCTGGGTAAGCAAAGCTTCTGCACTCCCCCTCTCTCTGTACATCAAGTACTGAATTTCAACTTGAGTATGGTCTTGGCCTGACTGACAATACCACGTGCAGAAACCAAAACTACGATGCGCGCGGTGGAAACTGGGGCAACCAGGGACCCCCTCCTCGCCACAACAACAACTGGAACCGTCCCTCTTTCAACCCCAACGCCTACGGCGGAAACCAAGGTGGTGGTGACCGTGGTTCCGGCGGCGGCGGCGGCGGTGGCTATGCTAGGGGCTCAGGAGACGGCCAGTGGCGCGACGGCAAGCACATCCCGGGTCCTGCCAACCCTCGCGTCGAGCGTGATCTGTTCGGAACTCCCGACGACCCGTCAAAGCAGCACACCGGCATCAACTTTGAGAAGTATGATGACATTCCTGTCGAGGCTTCTGGCCACGATGTCCCCGAGCCTGTCTACACCTTCAGCAACCCCCCTCTGGATGATCACCTTATCGCCAACATTGAGCTTGCCCGGTACAAGGTGCCCACTCCCGTCCAAAAGTACTCGGTTCCCATCGTCATGGGTGGCCGTGACTTGATGGCCTGTGCCCAGACCGGTTCCGGCAAGACTGGCGGTTTCTTGTTCCCCATCCTCTCCCAGGCCTTTATCAACGGCCCCTCGGCCATTCCTCAGACGAACCAGGGCCCCGGTGGTTATGGCCGTCAGCGCAAGGCCTACCCCACCTCTCTGATTCTGGCCCCCACCCGTGAGCTCGTTTCTCAGATTTACGACGAGGCTAGGAAGTTTGCCTACCGTTCCTGGGTTCGCCCCTGTGTCGTCTACGGTGGCGCCGACATTGGTAGCCAGCTCCGCCAGATTGAGCGTGGCTGCGACTTGCTTGTTGCCACTCCCGGACGTCTCGTCGATCTGATTGAGCGTGGTCGCATTTCGCTCTGTAACATCAAGTACCTGGTTCTGGACGAGGCTGATCGCATGCTTGACATGGGATTTGAGCCCCAAATCCGGCGTATCGTTGAGGGCGAGGACATGCCCAATGTCAACGACCGCCAGACTCTGATGTTTTCAGCCACCTTCCCCGGCTATATCCAGCAGCTCGCCCGCGACTTCCTCAAGGACTACATCTTCCTGTCTGTCGGTCGTGTTGGTTCGACATCCGAGAACATCACCCAGCGCGTCATGGAGGTCAAGCACCGCGAGGACAAGATCTCTCACCTCCTGGATCTGCTCAGCCCTCAGGCTGCTGGACTGACCCTCATCTTCGTCGAGACCAAGCGCAACGCCGATGAGTTGTCGGATTTCCTCCAGAACCAGAATCTCCCCGCCACGTCCATTCACGGAGACCGCACTCAGCGTGAGCGTGAGCGTGCTCTGGAGATGTTCCGGAGCGGTCGTTGCCCCATTCTGGTTGCTACTGCTGTCGCCGCCCGTGGTCTCGATATCCCCAACGTGACCCACGTCATCAACTATGATCTTCCTACCGACATCGATGACTACGTCCACCGCATTGGTCGTACCGGTCGTGCTGGAAACACTGGAATTGCTACTGCCTTCTTTGACATGAAGGACAACAGTGGTGTTGCCCAGGAGTTGCTGAACATTCTCAAGGAGGCCAAGCAGGAGATCCCCCCCTTCCTCGAGACGGCTGCTCGCATGAAGTCTTACGGCGGCGGTCGTGGCCGTGGAGGCGGCGGCCGTGGCCGCGGCGGCGGCGGCAACCGTGACTTCCGCAAGTTCGGCGGCGGAGGTGGCGGCTTCGGTGGTGGTGGCGGCGGCGGCGGCTACAACGGCGGCGGTGGCGGCTACGGCGGCGGCGGCGGTGGTGGTGGCTACGGCGGCGGCGGTGGTGGTTACAACGGCGGTGGTGGCTACGGCAACCCCGGCGGCGGCGGCGGCCAGTCCTGGTGGTAAATCACAAGATTTACATTTCCGACTTGTCTCACGACTTGACCAACCGACACCCACCGGTCTAACCATACTCTCTCACTTCTCGCTTCTCTTTTTTCCATCTGCACCTTTTCCATTCTCTTTATTTTTTCCCCATGTTTTTTGGTTTGCAACAGCGCCTCAGATCGACAAACGCTGCTCTTTGAGCCTTGTGAAGTGGCGACTCCGCATAGGCTTTTGTTCTTAAGCTACGACGATAGATCGCATCTCTTTTGTTGCGCTCCCCCTTATACCCATAGACAACAGGGGGGTATCTTGCGGTTACATAACCGCGAAAGGCGCTCCAGCTGCGATACGAAGGTGTGGGAGGCGTGTCCGTGGGGAAGCATTGTCTTCCCTTGGATCGATCCCACATTAATGAAGGTCATGTCTCTGCTTTTCGCACGATTAAGAAGCACGCGTTTGTGTTCGGATAGAGTCGCATGTCGCATGTCGCAACTCGCGACTCTGCATTTTCTTTCACACTTTCATATCTTTTTCTGCTTGTTTTTGTGGCATTTACATCTTAGACAAAAGTGGATTTCTCGGTTCTTTCTGGTCACAGGCGTGTCAGGCGGCCTCGTACATTTCAGAGGGTCATGATAGAGGGCACACGCCGATAGACCGGCAATATTGTTTTCTTTTCCTTTTCACATCTTCCGAGGCATGGTGTGCTGCGAGTCTGGCAGGGCTCGCGGCACGGCGTGCGACTGTGTGTCGCAACGCGGCGCAAGGAACGTTATAATGATACCCAGTCACCTTTTTGACGAGCACAGCCCTTATTGGGGGTGAATGAGCTTATGACAGGAAGGATTTTCGGGTGTCTGGCTTTGAAGGTCGCTGCAGTCTCGGAACTGGCAGTGTCCCTAGGGACATGGGGGAACGACTGGACAAGGAAAAGAGAACTTAATTGAAAAGACCCAAGGAGGGCCAGGCATTTATGCTTCAGGACAATGAGCACACTGGAAAAAGGAGGATTTTGTTCTTCCTGGCGGAGGAAACGGGCAGAGCATGGTCCATATATGTTGTGGGCTGGTTTGCTGTCCTTCAATTGTGCTCTGGCAACACTGGAGAGATGGAAGTCGGGGACCCAGAACTGAGGACTCCCACCAAAAAAAGATAACTCAAATAAACCCGTGATTGCTTATACTTTTTTCCCTGCGTGAATATTAATTCAGTAGGGACTTGTCTCTTGTGCACTGAACATTGAATGTGCCTCGATGCTCATCATAGTCATCGTAGCAGCCAGTCAGCTAATTATGTGATGTATAAAACATTGTTTAGTACAAAGTCATAATTATGTCTAACAACGACCTATGAAAAGATCTGATATCTTGAAAACGTTCCGAGACTGGTCCATAACAAGACTCATTGTCTCCAAATTTCTTGGAATCTTACAATTCACAGCGAATACAATACAATCCTCCTCGCTGATATCAAGAGAAATACGCCACGATCCAGCTCAGTTCAGCGGTGGCATAAAAGCCATGCCGCCCCCCGCATTTTGACCGGGACGGGCCTCGCCATGGCCCGCAGCAGCCTGGTGCTTCCCACCGTCCAGCACTCCAGCGGCTGACTTGTCCCTGACGTGCCTCCTCAGCAGGGCGAGGACCTCGCTGTCCTTCCAGCGCGACGGCACGGGTCGGTACGCTAGCTTGAAGGTGCCGACGGTCTGGGCCCACTCGCCGGGCCGGGGGCTCTGGGTGGGCGTTTGGGACTGCTGCGGCGGCGGCGCCTTGCTCTCGACAGCGCCGTCCTCGCTCTGCGTGGCCCAGTAGTAGATGTCCCAGTCGTTCTCGTCCAGGAAGCGGTCGTACTGCTGCATCTGCTCGGCGGTCATGGTGGGCAGGTGCGCCTTGGCGAAGGTTGAGAGGAGGAGCTCGGATTCGAGGGTGCCGCGGCCTCGCGACTGGCCTATATATGTTGAAGGGCATTATGTGTCAGTGTATTTGGAATCAGAGGGGGGGTAGTGGGTAAGTCATCGGGTCGGTCTGGCTAACGTTGAAGGCGGGCGCGCATCGTCCTCTCGTCCTCCCCGACCCGGCGCAGCGGCTCGATGCGGAACTTGGCACCCTGCAGCTCGCCGACGTCCAGTTCACCGTCGGGTATGGCGTCGGGTGCGGGCGGCTTGGTCGAGTTGAAGCGCCTCGCCGCGGCGACGGCGCAGCATGTCGTGGGCGCGGCTGCTGCCGAGGTGGCGGAGATGCGGACCACGGTGGCGGCCAGCTGCCTGCCGGTCGCCGGGCGGAAGATGCGCTGGAACGAGGCCATTTTTTCCCCGAGTGTTTTGCTTGTGTGTGTATGTGTGTTTGGATATGTGAGCTTGAGTCCTGTCACTCGAATGCTTTGGGTGATGAGAAGTTTATTGCCTTTGGCTTTTGGACGAATTTCTCTAATCGGGATGTACCTTTCGTCAGAGTGTCACGGCTTGCCGGGGCTGTCCTAGCCTCCTCGGCAGAGAAGTGGCGGCCCCATTATTCCTTATCGACGTTCCTTATCGGCTGTCGGTTTTCGCCAAACCGACCTTACCTGGCCACTTATTCTGCCCCACCATCGGACTTGCATCCAGGGACTTGGGGGACATGTCAACCGAAAGTACCAACATTCGAGTGCAGAACACCAAAAGGTCAAGACTCTCCTACAATCTTATACAGACACTCTGTCTCCAGGCACCCGCATAAGACCTACTCGGCTCAAATACGAACCAAGAGCTTTCAAACCCAAAACCGTCCGCAATGGATCCCTACTCGGCCGAGGGCGAGCTCATAAACATCCACAACCACTTCCACCAGGGCCAGTTCCAGGAGGTGGCCGACTACGACACGACCTCGCTCTCGCCCGATAATGCCCTCCCGGCTCGCGTGCTAAAGTTGCGGGCTCGCATCGCTCTGGGCCAGGCCGAGGACGTCCTGACCGAGGTGAAGGGCGAGTCGGGGCCGGAGCTGGTCGCCGTGGGCGCTCTGGCGCAGCAGGCCCTGGGCAAGAGCGACGCGGCGGTCGCGGTCATCGAGAAGCTAGCCGCCGAGAGCAGTGATAACCCCGTGGTGCAGGTCGTCGGCGGCACGGTGCTCCAGGCTGCTGGCAAGTCGGAGGAGGCGCTGGCGCTGCTGTCAAAGCAGCAAGGGAACCGTAGGTGTCGGGATCTTGCGATGGACGGCGTGCTTCCCTGACTATGGTGAAAGATGCTGACCGAGTTTATCTGGCTACTTGTTCCAGTCGACGCCGTGGCTCTGACCGTACAGATCCACCTCGCCCTGAACCGTAACGACCTTGGGCTCAAGGAGGTCAGGGCCGCGAGGAGCTGGGCCCAAGACAGTCTGCTCGTCAACCTGGCCGAGTCGTGGGTCGGTCTGAGAAAGGTGCGAATTTCTAATGGCGTTCATATCTTGCCGCAGCAAAACGATGACGAATCTCACCTACTGACAAATTGTGTGCTCGGGTCACAGGGCGGCGAGGCTTATCAGCAGGCCTTCTACGTCTTTGAGGAGCTGGCACAGTCGGCGTCGACCGCATCGGTGCGGACTCTTGTCGCCCAGGCTGTGGCAGAGCTGCACCTCGGCCGCACCGAGGAGGCGCAGGCGGCATTGGAGCAGGCGGCTCAAAAGGATCCCAACTTCCCCGAGACAATCGCGAATCTGTTGGTACTCAAGGTCATCACGGGAGCCAACGCAGATGAGCAAACCAGGTAAGACAGGGGGGGGGCATTTCTTTCTTCGTTTCATAATTTCTCGTGGATGACAGTTTCACTGACGTATTTCGCATCGTTCAGTCTCTTGCAAAAAACGGCCCCGGATCACCCTCTCCTGGCCGACTTGGAGGAGAAGAGTGCTCTGTTTGACAAGGCTGCTACGAAATACAGCGCCAAGGTGTCGAGCTAAGTGGTGAGCCGACTAGGCTTTTCAAAAGACTCATGACGTTAATGAAAGTGACTGCTTGCGTTGCCTTTTTCTTTTCTTATGTGCCTCGGATACACGTGAGAGCTTAGCCTTGGGATTATGTGCAAGACTATATCCTCTCCTGATCTCAAGTGTCTTCGAGCTTGACAGCATGATCAAGGCCACGCCAAATAAGCATGCCAAAGCATTCAGACCCAAACCCTCCGTTGCGTTGGTATGCATAGAGTTCCGAGGACATGTTACTCGGGCAGAACTGCCGCCAGTTTCTCAGATGCGTCCCATTTCCCAGCGTTGCCATTCCCTTGTTCAGCTCCGAGTCCGACGAAAACATTCCATAATGCCTGAAAGTAGGCAAAAAGCGATTATGCAAACCAACACAACTTCCACCATGAACAGTCTGCTTCGTCTCTCCACCGGCAGCGCGCCGCCTCCTATGACCGGCCGGGTCGCCACCTGCTTATCCGGGACGGAGCCGGTAGGCTGGTCCGGGGACTGCGCGGCGGTCGCGGCACTGGCTGTTTTCTCCTGCAAATCGAGGGAGGCGTCGGGGCCTGGGAGGTGGTTCTTTTCGCGAGCGACTTGGAGAAACCGGGCCGACTGGTCGGCGTACCGAGCAGAGAACATCAGGCGGGCGAGTTCGTGGAAATCCTCCCCGGGCCTGCTGTGTGCGCTCTGCTCGGTCCGGGCGTGGGTTGTGGGGGTTTGCTCGTGGGCGGGCATTCTTTGGTTGGGGTTTTTGAGGGTCCTTTACGGTTTGGGTTTGGGATTGAGGGTACGGTGATGGG
>JASAOQ010002400.1:6360-22469 GCA_031306065.1 Pseudopyricularia cyperi | reverse complement strand
ACTCACAGCACACCACCCAATGTCGCGATTAGCGCAACAAAGTACTGGTTGTAAATCACGGGGAGCTTCATTTTGGCGGTTTTGAGCTCGATCGCGAGCTCTGGCTGTGGCGAATCGATGGGTTTGAGTAGCCTTGATCCCGGATGAGGGCACAGTATGTTGGGTCTGCTCCCCGGCAAAGCAGAGTTGGGAGAGAAACAAGAAGTAATGAGCAAGGCTGCGCACAAGAAGACCGGATCTATAGGGCCTCGCCAGATGTCTGGAACAGGGCTCGCATGCGGTTTAAGTATGCGCGGGTTACGGCAGGGGTGAGTGGTGAGCACTGCAGAAGGTAGAGGAGCCTAGGAACCTTGGCTTCGCGTACCACGAAACTGGATCCCTTGAATTTGCAGGATGCACTTTTTTTTTGTAGTACCTAGCCTCAGCTAACCTACAGCTCGCAGTAAATGAGACAAAACATCAGACCAGGGTCCCTGACCAGACTCTTTTTTTTTTCCTTACTGCAGCAACCGCTCACACCGTGCATGCGATCTGGGGTGTCTTGGGACTGGGGGATGGCCCGATTTGACGTGTTGCCTTGCCCTACTCGGCGTCTACTGCGTAGAGGGCGCCATCATCACCCGAGTTGATGTCGCCTGGGCGGCTCACACAGCACCGACTTCCCCGAGGGGGCCGGGGCGGAACTAACCAAAACTCTAGGGATTTTGCAGGCGAGTATTTACTCCGCACTTATGGCTCTTCCCACCAATGGAACTCGGTCTGCTTCCCCGCATCGTTCGTCCTGACCAGGCTGGAGGCCTAGCGTGGGGATCCTGTGCGGACCCCCAGGATTCAAGGATGCTTCATGTCTGGGTGCCCCAGAGAATATGCGACGTCATTGCTGGGAAGTCGGGAGTAGAGGAGACCGGAAGCGAATAAAAGCACGGGACATCTCGTAGCCGGCGATGAGAGCTTGGAAGTCTCTGTTTTGGCGAGGGCATCAATCGCGGCCGGATCTGGCCCGTTATCAGGTCCAAAGCACCTAGACTACACTCTTCCTTGGGTGATACAATGTTATCTATAATCGACAATAAGCGGCAGCGCGGGTGAGATTGGACTCGGCGCCACACATATGAGCGACAAGGGTACCTAGGTAGGTACATATCTCATGCGGTTGGGTGGCCTGCTCCCCGCACGGGACAAGAGAAGAAAAAGCGGGCGAGGGAGACGACTATGCGTGCGCTCCACGGAAGCGTTGGCCGGTTGGACGGCCAGTCGGGCATAAGCAGCGGCAAGACGGCAGGCATGCTTGCTTTTGTTTTAGATGCGCACCAATCATGTTGGAGGCGGGCGGTTTTTCGATGAACAGCGATGAGTACGAGTAGGATGCGTTGAAACCCCCATGGGGGTGGTGGGCAGGGCTCGGGGTGATTTGCGTTGCTACGGTGAGTAAAGGGGTTTGCATTTTTTTCTGTTTGATTTGGACATTTTGCACATTTCGGGTCGAGAGTTTGGAGACGGCTACTCTGCAGAATCACAATATCAAACAGAAACCATTCCATTCCCTGTTGCGCGTATTCACAGACGAGGAAGAGAGCCCAGTACCGGGTGCAGTAATGAAGCAGTTCCGGCAGACTTTGTTTTTCCCTCGGAGGAAGCGTTGGAGATTTGTGCACCTTCAGTGGATCTCTCGCGTATTGCCATGGTTCGAGAACATTAACTGCAATGGGATGAAGATGTTGGAGAGGCTATAGTTGGCTAGTTACGGCATGAAATCAACAAAGGAGATTAGCAGGGTCCAAGTGTTCCGCCAGAACGCAACAAAAACAAAATGCCCCAGGAAACTATCACCAGCCAAGCTGTCCTCGCAGCGACGCTTGCAGGTTTCCATACGAGGCGTCCCAAAACCCGACAGACTGGCTAGGTAGGTACCTAGGTAGGTAAGGTGATTTGGAGAGAGCCAAAGAACGACACACACAGAGGCCAAGGCCTGCCTGCTCAGCTTTCTCGAAGATGCTTCCGAGTCCTCCCTCGCCTTGCAAATCTCGCCTACTGCCCGGTTTTCGCATGTGGTTCTTTTCTTCTTCTCCCCAATTCTTAAACGCTTTGCGGAGATCGTCGGGGCGATGTTCCAAATCCAGAAACGACCGGGCCAAGCTTACCGGGGCTCTCACTATTCTTGAGTCCTTGGGTCGGCCCGAATTTCTCCAATTTCTCGACGAGGATATTAAATGTCGTTCATCACCTCGGTATTTTTTTGTCGTCCAAAGAAAGTAGCAGAGCATCTTGTCTTTCATCAATTCATAAAGTGGACGGCGTGTCCTCTTTGCCAGAAAGGCAATGGAGAGCTATGTACGTGTTTTATTCCAATAGACACAAGAGAAACAAAACATAAACGGGCCAGCGACTCAACAGCGACACAACCACACCCCGTTGAAGGAAACATTACTTAAGTGCTGACTGACCCATGCTAAACCCCCAGGAAATGAAGGCGGAAACGAACCCCAAAACAAACCCAGAATCCAATTTTCATCAAATGTAAAAGTCGATAAAGTTGCCCAAGATGAACTGGTAGCTATCGTTCCTAAAGTCGTCCGAGATAAGCTTGGCGTCGTTGTCAAAGACGTTCATCAGCTGCTTCCCGTCGGACCACTGAGGCCAGTACATGAACCCTTTAACGCCGACGTTTGGGTCGAGGTTGTACAGGAAGTTGGTGTAGTATCCGACAAAGGCCCTGCTGGCGTAGTTGGGCTTGATGCCGTAAAACACCTGCAGCAGGTCGCTGCCGTGGAACGTGCCCAGGATCGGGGTGCCGAAGTTGTAGCTCGACAGGTACGACCACGAAGGGACGCCGGGGTTGAGCGTGCTGGTCACCGACAGGAACACGCGCCGCGTCAGCGTAAAGGTCATGTCGCCCAGGATCGCCGCCAGGCGCTTGAAGCCCGGGTAGATCTCGTTGAGTATCAAGGTGCGGAAGGGCGAGCCGTAGATCGGGTTCGACGGGTAGGTGGCCACCAAGGCCGCGAGCGTGTCGCGCGGCGCGTTGGTGAAGAAGACGGTGCCCAGGTAGCTTATCAGCCTGTCGGTGCTGGTCACGTTGCTCTGGAACAGGCTGAAGAGCGTGCCCTCGTCCTCCTGGTCGCCGATGATCATCGGCACGGCCCGGTACCTGTTGCTCGAGACCAGGAGCTCCGGGCTTTCCGTCAGCACGCGGCCGTCGGGCCGGGGCAGGTACGAGAGCGCGACCGAGTTGTACGACAGGATCCCCGGCACCGAGTTGGCCGCGTTGAGGAAGTCCTGGTACGGCAGCTTGCGGAGGCAGGCGAGCGTGTCGGCCTGGCCCGCGCAGCCGGCGGACCTGACGACCTGCGCGTAGACGTTCTTGCCCTTGGGGCAGTCGAGCGGGTCGGCGGGGACGACGCTGCCCGAGTTCATGATGGCGCCCCGGAAGAGCGGCTTGCCCTTGTAGCTGCTGCTGCCGTCGAACAGGACCATCTGGTCGACGATGGAGATGGCACCCGCCGACTCGCCCCAGACGGTGACCTTGTCCGGGTCGCCGCCAAAGGCCGCGATGTTGTCGGCCACCCACTCGAGGGCCAGGCGCTGGTCGAGCAGGCCGGCGTTGCCGGAGCCCTCGGCCAAGATCTCGGCCCCCGGCATGAAGCCGAAGCCGCCGGTACGGTAGTTGACCGCCACGAAGATGAAGGGCTGGCCCTGGCTGACGGCGTTGTTGATGATGGGCGCGCCGGCGTACATGCCGGTCCCGCCGAGCTGTTTTGCGCACGGGTTTTGTCAGGCCTGTGTCAAGCCAGGGGGGAGGGAGAGTTGGAGCACAATGGCTGCATGCGCATGGGGAGGGGGGGTTCCTGATGCAATTCAGTTCAGAGATCGTACCTCAAAGCCACCACCAAAGATCCAAAACAGCACCGGCAGCTTGTCGCCGGCCTTGGTGCCGACGGGCCGCTCCACGTTGAGGTTGAGGCAGTCCTCGCTCGCGGTCAGGACCTTTTGGAACAGGCCGGTGTTGATGACGTTGCCGATGACCTGGCTCAGCAGCCCGCCGCTCTCGGTAGAGAAGAACATCTGCGGGCACTGCGGCGGGATGAGCATGGAGGCGTCGAACTTGCCCAGCGGCCCGGCGAGCGGCACCGGCGGCTTCATGCGCAGGTCGCCAACCGGGGGCTGGGCGAACGGGATGCCCCTAAACGACTCGACGTTTGCGGCCACCGAGCCCGTTATGACGCTGCCGTCCAGCATCGTCATGTCTACCGTCACGGCGCGCTCCTCGAGCTTGGGCGTCTCGTCGCCCGCGGCCGGCATCTCCGGCGCTGGGGACCGAGGCCAGTGGGTGGGAAGGTCCAATGCCGGGGAGGACCGGGGCAGGGCGGCAGCCTGCACACCGGCCGCGGTGGCCAGCATGGCGTAGATTACCGAGGCCTTCATCCTGTCTATTTTTCTCGCGCTGGATGTTGAAAGGCGGACAAGAAAGTTTTGGCTTGTAGGGATGACACTGTGTCGAGAAGAGCAGCAATGGTATGAATCACCATCAGTTAAGAGGCGAAACACGCTCGACAGCAGACGGCCTGGATGGTGAGTGTCCGAGGGGGGAGCACTTGATCCAATGGTCATCCGACCCAATGGACCGGCGGAAGAGAGAGCGGTACAGCATTGGGTCTTAAGTAAAAAAAAAAGTAGCTCATACTGCCCTCGCGTGGACGGCAGCGTGCGTGTCGATGTGGATACGATGTGGGATTCTACTAGCATGGCTTCCCACATGGCCAAGCTGCTGGTGTCTGGGCGGCACCAGCGGGGCTTGCAGCGCATCTTTCTCTAGATACGGCCTAGAGGCTCAGCCCCGGTTGACTGACCGAGTTTTCCGAGGGACCGTTTGCTGCACCAGTGTTGCACTGGCAGCACGATTTAGTCCCGGCCAGGAACAAGCCCAGTACGCCCAGCCACCCGTTGAAAGCACTTGAGATGAACATGGCAAAGCAATGTCGTTGGATTGTACAGCGAGAGAGATAGCACTGCTGTCTCGGCCGAGAAGTAAAGTCGAAGGGCGCATGAAAAGACAGGTCTGGGTGCGAATCACACGTAGAAGCAACCGGATCAGGGCACTGTAATCTTCGCAGGGCCGACAACTAATTTGCTTGAGAACTTTGCTAAGGGAGGAGGGCCAGGTGATCGGCACTTCCAGCAGGAAATGAACAAGATGGTCTGGGGAAAGGAGGAAATTACCTACTTGGGCCAAGGTGCCCGTGCAGCGTGGTAAGGACCCAACCAATATTGGACCCGTGAGCCTTTGCGGCACGGCGGCAATGGACCATCATAATGCGGGGTTTTATGGCATTGATCCTGATTCCAGCTCTGGTTTAGGGACGTGGTAGTCTGGGGTGGTGTATGGATAACTGATGCTAACTATTATGTAGATGCTATTTTCTTGAATCCCCGACTAATTAGCTCCTCTCGACAGAAGAATGCGGAGGACGTAATTTGCCAATGTGAAGCATACTTTTTAGCGCCCGCATCAGAGCGCCATGGTTCCCCAAACAAGGCCTAGGGCGAGGAGCTCATCCGGGTTGCCGATGCGAGAGTTATCAGGCTAAGCACCTCATAGGTTAGACTGAGCCGCAAGAATACGCCAGGAACAGCAGAGAGCACCAATGGCATGACGGGTGCGAGCAGCCAAGATGGAGAGAATGGTGTAGTGCAGCCGTGACAGCGGCTAAGCTGGGATAGCACATGCAAATCGGTGGTTTGTCTTTCTACCTATCAAAGGCGATATCGAATGTTTATACGCAAAGTGCCTCGGCATTTTCAACCTTTGTACCTAGCAGGATTTCTCGTGAGTTATATATAGTTAGTCCAGTATATGTAGTATGCAGTCCGCTCTTAAGTTCTGGGCAAGGGAAAAAAAAGTTCCCATCCCAGGGCAGTTCCCATCCACACAGGAGGTAGATACGTGTGATGTGGTACAAAGAGAGTTCAACGTCAGGGTTCGCTGGTACGGACATATGTATACCATCACCATGAACAGCGCCTTACTCGACTCTGTAAATTGTTGAGTTTTCTCATTTGATCGAGTAATGCCTGTCCCCGGCAGAAGAATTGAAACGACGAACAATGTGGGGGAGAATACCTGCTTGCCGGGGAGTGCACATGACGAGCTTCGAGTGCCGATGTTCTACACCGGGGCACCAATACCACCTGCCTTTAATTGACAATTCGGGGGGTGTTTTCCATCTCATTGAGCGAATTGTTGGAAGGGAAGATGCGTGCCGATGTTGTATTCTATTTTCACACAAGTATACAAGGAGTTATAGACTCATACTAAGTAGTAGGATAGATAGATAGTATGCGTGCTTATGAGCATGTTGGACGAAAGTAGTAACCATTGCGTTGGTTGGACGTACCGCGTCTCGCTCCTCGGAGTAACTGTAACATACTTCGTACGCATGATACTTGGGTAACTAGTCTAGGTAGTCTACATAGTAGATGGGTAAGTGCCTATCTGACGAGTTATATTATGTGATACGAAGCAAATATCAACTCGACTTCGATCCTACGTCCCGAGTAGTAAGCGCGGGTGCCTTGAAGCCATGGCCGTGTTTTGACGACGTCCAACAAGATCAGCACAATATCAAAAACAAATTAAAGCGAGTCGATAGCAAGCTTCCTGTGCCCGATATGCTGCCCGATTGGACAAGCACCACTACCGCGGGCTCAATGAGCCGGATCGGCAATGTCTCGGCGCACTGCAGCGAGGATCAGGGGCTATCTTGCGGGTAGCTGGCTGAAGCACACAGGAACACACGTCGATCTGGATATACATCTGTGACTTTGCTCGAAAATGGGTGTGCTGAAGCTGGGACGAATAGACGCGGCGGTATGGACTCGCTAGTTGTTGATTTGCGTGCTTAAGCAACACAAGTTACCTAATGCCCCGATCCTTCTTTGATTGCGGTGGAGGCATTGCAAATATCTTCAACCAGACAGAGACTTGGCGCTGAAAGTGTTGAGTGTGGAGTAATTATCCAAGGTGTTGAAAGGTCATCAAGGTACATGACAAAGTGAAGCCTGGCTCGCGGCAGAAGATTCTGCATGTACGATGTGCTTGCCCGCTAAAGAGTGAACATGTCGCCCGTGGCTACGCGTACGGCGAGTGAATTACGTGTATTACTAATAAAAGACAAGCGAAGCGCTATGTACCTTACCTAAAAGGTATGCAAGGGCCCCGCCCCACGTGGTCAAGTGGGGGTGGGGCTCAACCCTGTCTGGTGGTGTCGTGTCGCTGCTGAATGGAAATCTCGTTCCAACTTCCCAGGCTGTGACTGACTCTTGACAGCTGACCCCGACGACCTCGCCCAAACTCACTCTAACCAGTTACCCCAGCCAGTCCTACCATCAACCCTGCCGCCGTCGCCATCCATGTCTTCCTCGAAGCACGTCCTGATCATTATTATGCCCTGGGACCCAGATCCTGCCTGGCTGGCGAGTCTGGCAGATGTTAGTCCGGGGATCGAGGCCCACAGCTTCCGCGTCCAATATCGCCATGACGAACTGCCCGAGATACCGGCAGAGCTGTGGAAGAGGGCCACCATCCTCCTCGCCTGGAAGACGTTCCCAACCACGGAGCTCGCGCCGAATCTCCAATATGTGCAGCTCTTGACGGCCGGCTCGGACCACTTGAGAACCGTACCCCTCTTCCAGGCAGAGACCAACATCAAGCTCTGCACCGCTAATGGCGTCCATCCGCAAGTCACCTGGCAGCAACGCCCCCGCGCCGGGCCCTACTAACTACCTAGCAACTGTAGTCCCCAAATGACCGAGTGGGTCTTTTCCACATTCCTCGCCTTCCAGCATCGCATCCCCTCGTATCTCGACCACCAAAAGGCCCGCCATTGGGAGCTCTCAAACACAGATGAGGACGTCGAGGACGTCGTGGGCCTGCGTGTCGGCATCCTTGGCTACGGCTGCATTGGCCGCCAGTGCGCCCGCGTCGCGCGAGCCCTCGGCATGGAAGTTTACGCCTACACCCTCCGCCCAAGGCTGACACCCGAGTCCCGCCGGGACGAGTCCTTCACCGAGCCCGGCCTGGGCGACCCGGAGGGCGTCTTCCCGTCCAAGTGGTTCCACGGAAGCGAGCAGCTGGCCGAGTTCTTGGGCTCCGGGCTGGACCTGCTCATCATCACGCTGCCCCTAACCGACGCCACGCGCGGGATGATTTCGACGGAGGAGTTCAAGCTCCTCAGCAGGAAAAAGGCCTATCTGAGTAACGTCGGGAGGGGCCCTGTCGTCGACACCGCGGCACTCGTAGAGGCCCTTGACGCGGGCTTGACCAGGGGTGCCGCCCTCGACGTGACAGACCCTGAGCCGCTGCCGTCCGATCATAAGCTCTGGGGGTACGACAACGTCATCATCACGCCGCACGTCAGCGGAAACTCGTACAAGTACAACGAGCGGGTGTGCAAGATCCTTTCATATAACCTGAAAAGGATGGCCGAGGGAAAGGAGCTGGTCAACATCGTGGATAAGAAGCTTGGTTATTGAGACATTATACGCAAGGAGAGCACCTATTGTGCAGTACCGAAACCCAACCCCTGACTTAATTACCATTAGACTCCGCGTAGAAGATGGAGTTGTCGTACTCCAACGCCCGGCACACTGGCACATCGTACACGTGCTCCAGGTAGTACATCCTCGACCCGTCCACGCCCCAAGTCTGGCCGTTCTGCAGCTTGATCTCGCATTCCTGAAACCACACGTCGTCAAACTTGGCAAAAGGAACGCGGTTAGAGTTGACGCGGAAGTTTTCAACAATCCATTCGGCGTGTCGGCGGCAAAGGGGTTGCCCGTTTGTGAGCTGGATCACGACCGAGAAGGGTTGGTCCGCGTTGGTGATGGTGCTATGAGGATGGTAAGCTTGAGAAGCTTGTTTCCCATCGCTTCTGTTGTCTATCGACGATAGGAGCCGGTGCACTTACATTCGACCAACCTGGCTGCTCACTGCCTCGACAAGGATATGGATGTTGTCGCCAGGGCTCACTACGTCAGAGTTAGTCTTGCATCTGGAAGAAGCCGCCGATGAAGCTCGAGTGGAGAACTTACCAGGCATACTGGGGATGTCGTATGCCGCATCCGGAATCCACTCAAACCACGCCTTGGAGGTCTGGACGCCAGTAGCAGAGATCTATACACGTGCGCCGCAAACCTTTGTCAGATCATACTTCATCATCCACGCGAATCATTCACATACCTCGGTCGTCGTCCCACCCTGCAGCAGCGCGGTACGGCAGTTCTCCCCGCCGTCGATGCCCATCCACGACGCGGCGAACTGAGGCGTTCGGTTCTCGCTCTGCCGGATGCTGAGCACCGGCGCCGTCAGCCACCCGGACACGGATTTGACGAGGTTGTTGGCCGGCGCGTTCTGCATCGCG
Organism: Pseudopyricularia cyperi; assembly: GCA_031306065.1. NCBI lineage: Eukaryota > Fungi > Ascomycota > Sordariomycetes > Magnaporthales > Pyriculariaceae > Pseudopyricularia > Pseudopyricularia cyperi. The sequence goes on along the minus strand of JASAOQ010002400.1, from coordinate 13,053 downwards.
CCGCACCAGTTGCCACTCCATGCGATTTCGTTGCCCGTCTGTCTGCGCTCGTGCTTTTGCTCAGGCCGGCCGGCGACAGCGGACCCGAACCCGGATGCGGCAGCGGCGGCGGTTGCGTTGCCCACGCGCTGAAGGCCGTTAATACTGAACGGCCGCGGGACCAGCTTAATCTTGGACGGGTCGAGGGGCCTCGCGGCCTTGCCGGTCGTGGCTGACACGACCTTGACCTCAAGGGCGGTGGCGGCCGACGCGAGGAGGACGAGGGATGCGAGGAAACGAGAGAGGCAGAAGGGCTGCATCTTGACTCAGGAGACGGATCTGTAAGACCGACGAGAAAGGAAGCAGTAGATAGGATGATGCAAGTCCAGATATGGGAGCAGCTGTATCGCAATGCTCAACGAAAGCTTGCCTGATATGTTAATACGGAAATAGTGAAGTGTGTAAGTGCTCGAGATCGTTGCTGGCGAGGCTTGATGGCTACACTAAGAGACCAAACACTAACATGGAGCGAGAGGCGCGACACTTCTTATACTAAAAATTTCATACCCTCAGAACACATGGAGATGCTAACGCCCCTCGTGTCTGCCTCCATCTCGCATTCAAGTCCCCATCCCCAAGGACACCAAGGTTACGACCAGAAACGCTCACGAACACAGACAGGCTAAGGCAGACAGGCTGGACAGACCGTCGTCTTGTCGACACCCTCTCGTCTCGAGCTGAACCGGTCGACCACAGGTCACCAGGACAAACATGGCAGTTTAGCCCAGGTCCGAAGGCATATTCGGTGATCGACACCCAGCTTTTCCTTCCTCAACGCTGACTCTTGGACGCATCACCCACTTCCAATCTCCTCGAGTCGACGTATCAACGCGCACCAGGCGGCTTCTCGAGTCCCCCGAGATATCTCCAACTCCTCGAGGCTGAGTGGTGGTTCCACCTCCCCCTCCGTTCACTGTGCCACAAATGGTTCCAGTCGACTATTGTGACTCGTGGTTGATCAAGTGGCCAATCGTGGGGGCCAGCCCTCCCCTCGCGGCCCCCTCGCGGCGATTGCGTCGACCCTCCTTGAACCGCACATGATCTACTTCGGTCCGCCCGGCTTAGAAGGCACTCTCTGTTGATTCTGCTTCTGATGACCGAGATGATGCGCACCCTGGACATGGATATGGTGCTAGCCCTACCCACCTAAGTGAACACAAGTTGGCCTGGTTAATATGCAAGAGGACCAGCAGGAGAGCCCCGGGGGGCGCATCATCGACTGGACTGTGTATGTTAAGAGCTGCAAGGGGCCAAGCAGGCAGGCTGGAACGGAGTAATGCGCACCCGCCAACAAGCCTTGATGGGAATCGACATTCGCACCCTAGTGCGATAGCGTTGGTTGCCCGAACCCACATACCAACACAAGAATAAAACCAAGATATCCCCACGCGCACCAACAAGTCCGAGGCTCACTTGATAACCCCACGTCTCTTTTCCTCTTTGGGATCTACCATGGCTCCAAATCGGGCCGGGGAGCTAAGGTTTAAGTGGCTTTTTTTTTTTGTTGCTTTCTTTGTTCTGGTATGAACTGGGTCCCCAGCTGAGCCCCTCAGCCGCTGCTGCTACCAAACGAAATGACGCACGGATTCGTATCGCGTGCTCTGTGGGCCCAATTTGTCGACAATCTCTTGCCAGGGGCCAGATGAGGGCCAACGGCATAGCAAGTCTGGATTGTATGGGCGGCTATCAAGAAAAAGAGAAAGAAGAAAAAGCAGGGTCTTGCGGGACGGTGCGGATGCGGATGGTGGAGGAGGCGTCTAGGTTGGTTTGGTGTCCACGTGGGAGGCAGGGTTCTGCAGGTCCATGGATGATGATGGCGTGTTTGTGGGTGTGTGAGTGGTGTACTGTCTAGCAGAGTGATTGTTCTATTTCTCAAGGCAACTGCCAAGCCAATATTCACAGACTTGGGGAAGCCCAGGGAGAGGTAGGCAACTAGACGTGGGAGTCACGTTGCTTTCTGGGGTCTGTGACGATGATTTTGCAGATTGGTTGGGCTGTTGCCTCGATGCCTGGCGACGAGAAGCGATCGCCTTGTCCAGCCGGTCCTCGCCCGCTTACCACGCCACGGCAATTATGTCGGCAGCGGCTTTCTGGGCGAGAGGCAGCCCTACTCCCATGCGGAGGCTCAAGTCCGGATTCCGATACTTCAGTTTGGGAGCTGTTGAAGTTGGGGAACCGGAAAGCAGTCATCTCGCGTTAGGTGCGTGCTCTCGAGTTGGCTCGGTCAAACTCTCCCCAGAGCTGGCGCCCGGCGGTGCTGAGCGGCTGTCATTGGAAGTGGATCGTATACTTTTTCAGGCCGCCGTAGGTTCTGAGCCTCTTTGAGGCAAGGCTGGGAAAAAGATCGCAGGGATGGAGATGATGGCTTTTTGTTGGCGTTGTTTTGCATTTTGGCTCGTGTGGGGATAATAGCTGGCCCACTGTCGTGCGGCACAGTTGATGACAAGCTGAGGCAGGCAGGCAGGCAGGCATCGGGCAGCAACGAGAGATGGGTAAGTGAGGCTGTATTTTGAACATGGCAAAGTCGTTCTTAATGGTACCTAGTAGATAGCAGGCAATAGTGATTTAGGTTGTTTGAACAGCAAAGGTTGAGAGGGATGGCGTGGTCAACAAGGCTCAAGTTGAGACGACGATCAAGCACCACAGGCTAGCGATTGGACACACCTGTATGATGTATGTGACGCCAGTCCGTTCGTCAATTTGGAGGCTCGAAGAACAAACCAAGGGGATTCATCTGCCCGTCTGTTACCGTGAACATGGAGGTCGATATGTACGGCCTCTGTCCTTGCGCGTATGCCAGGTCCAATCACGTGACGCCGTGTCACACCTCCAGGCAGCAACGCGCTTGGCGCCTCGCTAGATTTGCTCTATCTAGGTACGTACCTATATTCATGTTCATTGACATCAGATTTCTCTACGCCCTCATCTCTGTTCAACTTGGCATCTGGATCTTTCCTGCAACAACATTGCTCGACCCCATTGAATCAGCGGCGCAAACTACAACAGCAGCTCAGGTCAAGTAAGCCTTCTTCTCCCCGATAGTTCAAACGGCATCAGTGACCATCACCGCCGGCAGTGCTCGATTCCAATAATGGCCCAGCTCACCGACATGCCGCCAGAGCTGCTCCGTGACGTGATGCGTCACGTGGGCAGGGCGGACATGCTCAGCATGCGGCTCGTATGCAAGCGATACGAAGCTGCCATCTTCAAGCCCTTTGCCCGGCACTTCTTCAGCAAGAGACAGTTCATGTTCACGGAAAGGAGCTTGCAGGCGCTCATCGACATATCCCAGCACCCGCAGCTGGGCAAGGAGCTCAAGCACCTCATCCTGGGCCTCGACTGCTATCGGAATCGGGGCAGCACATTCCTTGGACTGTCTTCTCAACAGGCTTTGGAGTATCTACTGGGGGAGAGCGCGCAGCGGTACCTGCTCACCAGCGGGGTGGGCCGCGACATGCTGGTCCTAGCCATGAAGAATCTCGAAAATCTCGAGGTGGTCGACATAAGAGACTTTCGAAACCCGGCCTTCCCGAGCTACGGGGTGCGTACGGTCCAGCGAGAGACTGGCATCGAGATTTCGCCTTGCCCGGGCTCTGGCTGTGTGTCGGATCCGATGGCAAGCCACGTCTTCAGCATCGTTGTCCAGGCCTTGGCTCAAGCGGTCGGCCAGGGCACGCGTCGAGGCGTAGACATCGAGACGGTCATCCGCGGACCATTTCTGGGGCTCGAGGATACTGCCTTTGCCCTCCCCGTCTTCAACCGCGCAGAGACCATCACGGCACTACGGCGCATGAAGAAGCTCCACCTCTGTCTCAACTTGACCATACTTTGCTTCAGCCGGCATTGCCATAGTGATGCCACGCAAGATGGGGAGAGGAGGTGGATGGCCAAGAGCCATCTCCAAACGTTTCTGTGCTACACTCACAATCTCGAATGGCTGCGGCTCAACTTTGACCAACGTGCAAACGAAAACATCGTGGAATCCTTTCTCTCGTGGGTGGCCCTCCCGACACACGTTACAAGCCCGACCCATTTCATCGCACCCTTGAAACAGCTCGACCTTGGGAACACCAAGCTCCGCGAGGAAGACTACTTCAACCTCTTCCACAAATTCAAGAACACACTCGAGTCGCTCAGCATTTGGGGGGCGGAAATCATGACAACGAGGCAGGACGGAGCAAACGGGATCAACCGGTGGGCGCGGCTTTTTGAGCGACTGGCCGACGACCTGCCACGGCTCGGACAGGTCAAAGTTGGACGCCTCCGCACCTTTCCACCGATGATGGCTTGCGGGGTCCAAATCCACGCCAACGATACAGAGGAAGGAGAAGGTGCACAGGGTGTTTCGTACTGCGGCGACGACGCCGGCGGTTTTCTGAGACGCCTGGCCGACCGCACAGTCATATCTTGGCCGGTCGCTTCCGACGACGACAGCGACCATGTCGACCAAGATGACAGCGAGGAAGATGAAAGCGGAGAGGATGAGGGGAGCCAGGTCAGCGACAGCGACGAGGATTTTTAACCAAGCAATTTTTTATGATACTCGAATGCTTGGCGGACTTGAGGAAAATGCGGGATCAAGTTTCAGCAATTGAACATCAGCATGCAGCTTCCTTGCCTTGGGTCCCCTTGGGTTACCTTGGCTGTTGGCCCGTCTTGGTAATGCTTTGCTGTTTGGTTCGCTTTATGATGATGAGATATGAACGTTCGTGGGAATGATATTTTTTATATTTTATTTTGACGAACTCAACGCTAGCAACGACTGCCATATCAGCGCATTTTGGGCAACACACTTTGAGAACAGCTGATGCCCATCCATCTCTGTTTTTATTTTTAGACTCTTCTTGGGGTTTCGCCGCTGTCCCTTGCAGCCATCCTTTGTGGCTTAGCGGATCCTGCCGAGTACAGCCCTGTCTGACTGCACGACTACCTGCCTGTCTGCCTAGAAACCCCCATGCGCGAGCGCGCTCCGCTTCTTTCACTCTCAATCGCCAATGTGTTTTGTGTGAGTTGCCGACCCTGGAAATCTGCTACGCCCCGATGCTGGCTGACTCGTTGCACCCCGATGGGTTTTGTACTTTGGTACTTGACATTGGGCATTTTTATTCAGGTTCATCTCTTTTTAATATCGAGCTCGACAGGTGGTTCTATAGACTGACAATTTATCCGCGCGGCGCTCGTTGATCAGTTCTAAGCCTGGCGCTGTTTGGTTCGCAAACAAGCCTTCGTGTTGGGCCGGGTTTGCCGCGTGTACTTGCTCGATCACGACTATGGTTCATGTAGTCTGATATTGACCGATACATGTCCTTGGTGGGTTTCTTCATATGGTGTTAATATAACCTCTTTATGTTTAATTTCGTTCTCTATTTCGCTGGCTAAGTTTCTGATATGGGTTATAGTAAGCGATCGTCGCGTTTGTTGTCAGTTGTTTTTCCTTCCTCGGCTGCTAGCTGGGCCGCAGTAAAGCTTTGCTGGGCTGTGCTTGTCGCGCGTCAACTTGCACTTTTTTTTTTCTTTTTCTCGTGCCCGAGCACGACCATCATACTAACCTCGCCAGTATGCCACGGAGAAGAACACCCGTTGAAACAAAGGAAGACCACTGGTGATTTTGCTGCCCATGTTCGTGGTCGAGCGCTTCCCATCGGTGCCAAGCAGCGCGTCGAGCTGGATATCGCGACCAGAGGGGGAGGTGGGCGGCGCCAGTTTCCGCACACGAAACGCATTGCTGGAATCAAAAACACCCCCTTCAGAATTAAAGCCGTCTTTTGGTCGGTCTGCACAAAAGTTTCCGCAGAGCTGCAGAACTGCATCAATGCCTACCTAGGTAACTACCGTGGCAGGGCTACCATCCCCTTCAGTGGGTGCCTGGTGTGCCTGATGTGCATCAGCCGTATGGAGCAGGACCCCTGCCGAGCCCGCCCGCCCGGGAGGGCCTCGGTCCAGAACAACGACACCTGGATGGATGCTACCTGGATGTCGATGCTGCCTGTGTCCATGCTCTGCCCCCCATCGCCTCCATCTTCTCCGTCTCCTGCCACAAAGGTTCTCCCTCCGCCTCGGGGGCATGAAGTCTGATCTGGTCGTCAAGATAAATATCGAGACCCATCCATGCTCTACCCGGGATGGCCGAGCTTAATTTTTGCGACGGCGTTATATTCTCCGCGCCCACCGATTACATCTTTGGTCCCCTCGGTTGACCTTCCGGGCCTGCCTGATCCCCGTGGTCCTCTTGACGAACCATCTCCGGACTTTCGGGGTTTAGTTCCCTCCCTCGGTATACCGCGAACTGTCAAACACAAAAGTCTTTTGCAAACGGTCAACACCAAAATATGAAGCTCTCCATCCTGGTCGCTTATGCGGCCGCGGCGCTGGTCGCCGCCACCTCTGTACCGGCACACGGAGCCCAGGTTCTGCGCAGGGATCCCCTCCAAGCCATCTCGATAAGAGACCTCGTCAAGAGGAACCATCTGATCCCGATCGAGAAACGAACCGATGTGCTCGAGAAAAGGCGGGACACAAACAAGACCTTTGCTCTGGATTGGCAAAGTTCCAATGCGACTCTCTTCTCGGCGTAAGCAAAGATCCGAAGCGGCAGCGCAGCACCCTCCGCGGGGCTGCCTCCCATATTTGACACTATGGCGACCGACTAACACG
>JASAOQ010002398.1:12579-22739 GCA_031306065.1 Pseudopyricularia cyperi | reverse complement strand
CTCCCTCAGTAGGAGTAGTAATTAACTGGCAGAGGGTAGGGTCCTTCGCTTGGCGGGTCATTTTGAAAAGTTTCTGGTGAGGGGTTGCATTTTTGACGTACCTCGTAGCTTTTTTTTTTCTTTTTTCTTTCTGGTTTCCCCACTCCCCACCCAATGCCCTGAGGCGGCTATTTCCAAGCCCACGGGCACCCACGGGCAAAAACGCCACACATTGTGCAGCCACTTTGTGGCATGAGGAGCTTGGATGAACCCAAGAGAGCAAAATGAACAATCAAAGCACGCTCAAATCTGGGCATAAACTCGCTTTTTTTGTTTTTGTTGGACCATACTAACTAACGCGTGATATTGTCAGGGATTAAAACGCGTGGGGCCGGGACTTGGAGCGGGCTCGGGCGTCAAGGTACCTAATCAAGCTCGCTGACTGGACCAAATCCCGTGTCTCAACGTGGGACCAAAATACGCCACCCCCGGCTTGATTGGCTGTCTCCCCGTGTAACAGGTTGGAAAGTAAACAAAACAATGATTCCATGACCCAAAATCAAGATCCTTTGCTCTCCATACCTACGCTACCGTCATTTGACTTGGTTGACCTGTCCCGCCTGCGCCTTGAACTCAGCCCGTCAACCAAACGGCCAGAGCCGAGAGTCGCATTCCAAAGCGAAGCAACCTACCTACCCTTCTATTCTTCCATCCATCCATCTCTCACCCAGCTTTCGTGCTTCATTCTTGCTGACTGCTTCCTTCTTTGGGCTGCCAGTCTCCTCCACTAGACTAGACTTTTAATCATTGTTGCGTTGGCATCTTGCCTTACTCCCTGCGCAGAGCGCGCCGTCGTCACATGTCCTCGTTAGACTCATTTCAAGAGCTCTGATGTCGCCATTCATCCCTACCTACCGACTCGCCCGCTTCCATCTCTGATTTTACCTAGATCCTGCCAGCCGTCAAGCAGAAAAATCACGACCGCCCGAAAATGTCGCACCGCCCACACCCGCTACGACAATCCCAGACTGTCGACCAGTCAGTCTTTCGATACCCCTCGACGACATCATCATCGGCCTCTTCTGGTTACTCCTTTACGTCAGAGGCCAGCCGAACCAGCATGTCCTCCATAGGGTCTGCCGCCTACGGGTCGCTGGGCCACACTCGTGCTAAGAGCGAATATGCCCGCGCTCCGATATCCCTCAGCGTCAACAGCTCACCGCGCTCAAACGCAACTTCAGATAATATCTACAGCACGGCACGCCAGTCACTCCGCCCACTCCCACAGCCTCCTGGTGACACATCGCCTACTAAGCGTGACCCTGCCGATCTATCGCCAACGAAACGCCTCATGTCTAAGAGGCATGACCGAGGCCAGAGTCTTGACATTAGCAAGCTCGCCATCTTCGAGCAAGATAAAGAGGCGACACCTGTACCCGCCCCGCCGCCCAAGATGGGCAGTCTACGACCAACATCTATGCTGCTCACCCGGTCCGATACCATCAACCGTGGAGGGAGTGCGGCAGTCGCACATGCCCACGGACCCGTCTCGCCTCCGCCGCAACCGGTTCAGCTACCTGGCTCCGACCTCGAAATCCTTGGTCGCTCGTCCACGAACCAGCTTCGTACTCTGTCAAAGCTGGCACAATCAGCAGAGGCCGACGGGTTTGCCATCACTGCAACAGCGCAAGAAGTCGTGGGACTCCGCGGTCGCCGCAGGCTCCAAAGAACCGACAGGGCAAATGCTGGCCGTCTTGGTCAAAAGTCCGGCGGGTACGGGTGGGAAGGAAGAAACTGGATGGACAAGCAGCGCCAGTTTCTCCAGGCCTACGAGTATCTCTGTCATATCGGCGAGGCCAAAGAATGGATCGAGGATGTGATCAACAAGTCTATCGGCGAGATCGTGAAGCTTGAGGAGGAGCTCCGAAACGGCGAGACCTTGGCCGAGGTTGTTCAAGCACTGAATCCAGACCGAAGGTATCGCATTTTTAGAAATCCGCGATTACAGTATCGCCATTCCGACAACATTGCGATATTCTTCCGCTACCTGGACGAGGTCGAGCTCCCTGACCTCTTCAGGTTCGAGCTTATCGATCTCTACGAAAAGAAAAACATACCCAAGGTTATTTACTGCATCCACGCTCTCAGTTGGCTTCTTTACCGGAAAGGAATCGTCGACTTCCGCATTGGCAATCTGGTTGGCCAGCTAGAGTTTGAACACCACGACCTCGAAGCTATGCAGAAGGGCCTTGATAAGCTGGGGGCCAGCATGCCAGCTTTTGGCGATATGGGTGCCGATTTCGGCGTCGAGCCTGAGCCAGAACCGGAACCCGTGGAGACTGAGGAAGAGCGGATCGAAAGGGAGCTTGCCGAGAACGAGCATTCTGTCGTCGAGTTGCAGGCGCAAATACGCGGGGCGTTGCTCCGCATCCAGCTCGGGGGGACAATGCAGAGCCTCTGGGACTCAGAGCATTGGATTGTCGACCTCCAGTCTAGGATTAGGGGCGACTTTGCGAGACAAATCATCGACTATCGGCTGAACATGAGGCGTTTTGCAGTCAACCTCCAAAGTGCTGCACGCGGCTTCCTCGTGCGGTCACGTCAGGCACAGAGGGAGGATATGTGGAAGCGCTCAGAGCCTGCGGTCTTGAAGCTGCAAAGTCTTTTCCGTGCTGCAAAGGTCCGCGATGAGGTACGCGATATGAGATCCGAATTGCAACAGGCGTCGGGTCCCGTCCGTGACATTCAAGCGGCCTTCCGAGGCTTTCTCGCCCGCAAAGGTGTCTACGCTCAAATTCAAGAGACGAGTCGCACGTCAGGGGCCGCCTCGGGCCTGCAGGCGGCTATTCGTGGAATGTTGCTGAGAAGCCGCCTAGATCACGACAGGGCAATCCTAGATGATGAGGCCCCTTCAATTTGCAGCCTGCAGGCTGCGGTACGTGCCACGTTGACGAGAAAACAAATCACCATCCAACAAGAGGCGCTGGGAAGCTTTACTGCCCAGTGGGAGAGCCTTCAGGCCGCATCTCGTAGCATGCTTGCTAGAAACAGCATCCAAGCGACCAAGGCAGAGCTCAAGGAGCATTCACCAGCGGTTGGTCTGCTGCAGGCGCTCGTCAAAGCAAGCGCAGTACGGCGCGAGACAACTCAGGTCTTGGACGCTATTGCCGTCACCGAGCCGCAGGCCGTTGAGCTTCAGGGATTGATTCGCGGTGCCATACAACGAAAACGAGTTGCTTCCGACCACCAGGATCTGGAGCAGCAGGTTCCTCAGATCACCGACCTACAATCCCAGATCCGCGGTATGCTCTGCCGCCAGGAGCAAGGAGAGCTGCTCGACCAGCTCAACAGCAACGAAGAAGAGGTCGTCGCATTGCAGGCTCACATCAGGGCCATGATTCTGCGAAACAATCTCGACACTGTTCTGGCTGAGCTGGAAGGAGAAGAAGAGGCAATTGTGCTGTTGCAGGCTGCCGCCAGGGGTGTGATCGTTCGGGCGAGGTTCGAGGAGAAGAAGCGCCACTTCAAGGAGAACATGTCAAAGGTCATCAAAATCCAAAGCTTTGTCCGCGGGAAGCTACAGGGTGAGGCATACAAGAGTCTGACTACCGGCAAGAGCCCGCCTGTGAGCGCCGTGAAGAACTTTGTCCATCTGCTGAACGACAGCGACTTTGACTTCAACGAGGAGGTCGAGTTCGAGCGGATGCGCAAGACCGTGGTTCAACAGGTGCGACAAAATGAGATGCTGGAGCAGTACATCGACCAGCTCGACATCAAGATTGCCCTCCTCGTCAAGAACAAGATCACGCTGGATGAAGTTGTGAGGCATCAGAACAACTTCGGTGGCCATACCAGCAACTTGATAGCAAACAGCTCCATTGCCTCGGTCAACCAGTACGACCTGAAGGCACTGAACAAGACGTCGAGGAAAAAGCTCGAGTCATACCAGCATCTTTTCTACAACCTACAAACACAACCCCAATACCTATCCCGTCTGTTCCGCAGAATACGTGAGCAGGGGACGGCCGAGAAGGAGTGCAAACGCATCGAGCACCTCATCATGGGGCTGTTTGGCTATGCCCAGAAGAGGAGAGAGGAGTACTATCTCTTGAAGCTCATTGCTAGGTCGCTTCGGGAGGAGGTCGAGGGCAGTCACAATGTTCAGGACTTCCTGCGCGGCAATTTCTTCTGGGCCAAGCTGCTCGGAAACTATTCGAGGTCGCCCCGTGACAGGAAATATTTGCGAGACCTCCTTGGACCTATAATCCGCGACAACATCATCGAGGACCCGGCGCTTGACCTCGAGAGTGACCCTCTCCAGATCTACCGATCGGCCATAAACAATGAGGAGCTGCGGACGGGTATGCCAAGTCAAAGGCCACTCGACGTCCCGAGGGAAATAGCCATCAAAGACCCGGAGACTAGGGAGCTTTTTATCGACCATCTGCGGGACCTTCGTGAGATCTGCGACCAGTTCCTGCTGGCACTCGAGGACCTTCTCCCCCGGCTACCGTATGGCCTCCGGTACATTTGCCGCCAAATGTTTGATGCCATGTGCCAGCACTTCAAGCGGGAGCAGCAACATCTCTTGCTGCAGGTAGTTGGGAATTGGTTCTGGCGCTTCTATCTCCAGCCAGCACTGACAGCACCCGAAAATGTCGGCGTCATAGAGAAGGGGTTGAGTCCGCTGCAAAAGCGCAACCTGAGTGAGGTCGCCAAGGTTCTTGGTCAGGTTGCGTCTGGCCGTCCATTCGGCGGTGATAACATCTACCTGCAGCCCTTAAACGCTTTCATCGGCGAGTCTGTCGAGCGTCTGGGCCAAATTCTCGGCGAGCTCATCTCGGTTCCTGATGCCGAAAGCACATTTGACATTGACGAGTTCAACGACCTATACGCGAAGAACCGACCAACGCTTTACATCAAGCTTGCCGATATCTTTTCGATTCACAACCTCATCTCGTCAGACCTTGCCGCCATCTGCCCCAGCCGCGACGACATGCTGCGAGAGATCATGCAGGAGCTCGGTAGTGCCAAGAACAACGAGAGTGAGATGACGGCTACTGGCTCGTCCGACATCCAAATGTTCCTCACTCCTAAGCTGCACGATGTTGAAGACCCCGAGGCTGAGATCAAGGCTCTCTTCATGGAGACGAAGCGCTGCATTCTGTACATTATTCGTGTCCAGACAGGCTCGTCTCTGCTTGAGATCCTGGTCAAGCCCGTTTCGCAAGAGGACGAGCGCAAGTGGATGGCGGTGCTGCACGACGACTTTGGCGCTGGCGCCTGTACAAAGGGGGCATACTCAGATGTCAATATGGTCGATGTCACGCGCATGTCCTACCTTGATCTCAAACGAACGGCACTCGAGAACGTCATGAGGTTGGAGCACGCTGGCAGGATCTCCAAGCACAACCACTACCAGGACATACTTAACGCCATCGCGCTCGACATCCGCACCAAGAGCAGGAGGAGGGTCCAGAGACAGCGCGAGCTTGATGGTGTGCGCCAGACTTTGAGCAACCTTCACGAGAAGGCGAAGTACCTCGAGCAGCAGCGCAAGAGCTATGACGACTACATCGAGCAGGCCATGGCGACTCTACAGAATAGGAAAGGGTAAGTCGACAGATAAGTAGCTGCACCATAAGAGTTTTGGTCAGACCGAGTCGGTATGCTAACCTCGTGTTCGTGTGCCCTCCAACAGAAAGAAGCGCTTCCTACTGCCATTCACCAAGCAGTACAACCACCAGCGTGAGCTCGAGCGCAGCGGCCGGGTGCCCAAATTCGGCTCGTACAAGTACAGCGCGCGCCAGCTCAGCGACAAGGGCGTTCTGGTTAGTTGGGCCGGCGTGTCGGACCGCGACCTGGGCCAGATCAACCTAACCATCTCGTGCGACGAGGTCGGCGTCTTCAATATCGAGGGCTCGCGCGGCCACATACAAATACCCGGCGCGAGCGCAGTCGTTCCCATCGAGGATCTGCTTCAGGCCCAGTTCGAGTCGCACCAGTTCATGAACCTGTTTGAGGGCATGAGACTCAATGTCAATATCTTGCTGCATCTGTTGTACAAGAAGTTTTATAGGACGCAATAATTGGTTCCAGAGGGATGAAGTTTCAAATACCAAAAACTTGGGTTGGGGCAGGGTGCATATTGGGAGCGAAATTGGCATGCTTCTGGCAAATTGGGTCTCTTGTGTTATCGTTTTTCGCGTTATGGGCGTCGTGCTACACCTTTCTTTTCTCTCATATTTCCTGTCGTTTCTTCTGCTTCTTTGCTCCTCAGGGGCGTATGTTAACATTTTGGGCGCATTATAATATCTTTTGTGGTTAGGAAAGGGCGGAAAGGAAAGACAGCCGGTGTTTGCTTCTGTGCTTTCTTTCTTTTGTCTTGATAATCTGGGCATAGACTCAGTCATGGAGCATCAAGCAAACATACGATCAATGGAAATATGACGTTGGGGGGATATGATATCTGATTGTTTTTTGTACAGATGTAAAAGCTTCATTAACTGCAACCGTTTTAAACGAATCATGAATTCCCCTGAATCGAATCATAAGACATGTGAAATCGTACTGTCCTTTCCATCCAATCCCTTGGGAGGCAGTCTCAACTCCTCCCGTCCACGCACCTCGACAATCCCGTCCTTGCCGCGGTAGTTATATCTAACCTGGAGCACCTTGGTCCGCCCGGGCGCTGGGTCCCAGAAGCCGACGAGCCTGCTCTTGCGCAGGCCGCGTGGGATGCGCAAGGACCCGGACCTGTCTTCGCTGCTCCCCTGGTCGCACACAAGCAGCGCCGCCACAGCGATGGTGACATCCGCGACCTCGTACTCGGGACTGAACACCGTCATGCCCGCGTAGGACGACGGGCCGGGGACGCCGTACTTGGCCGCAAGGACGACCAGCCCGCCCCGCATGCGCTCGGCGGCCTGACGCGCCTGCGCGCCCGGGGCCAGCACGGCCGTCAGCTCGTCCGCCTCGGCGCGGCGGCGGGCGATGGACTCTACGGCGGTGTCGGCGTTGTTGCTGCCGCCGCGCTGTCGTCGGCGGCGGGGCCTCTTGCGGGCCAGATCCAGCGCCGCGAGTCCGACGAGCGGGAGCACGGCGGTCCAGAAGAAGAAGAAGAAGAGGGGCGACGGCGTCCCGGTGCTCGAGCTGGCGCCGCCGCAGCGCAGAAGCAGCGGCAGCCGCAGGCGCTGGGCCAGACGCGACCAGTACAGGCTCAGGTGGAGGCTCGCGGGCGACAGGGCGACCTCGAATCCGACGCTCGACCGCGGGCCCGTGCGGCGGAGGGCGCGGAGGGCGACGTACCTGGCCGTGCAGAGCTCGACCTCGAGGTGGAAGGCGGCCCGGCGGAGGAAGGGGAGGCGGGAGACCGCGGCGCGCGGGAGCGCCGAAGCTAGGTCGAGCCCGTAGCGGACGTAGCCTGCGACGAGGCCCGGTGTGGCGGCCGCCGAGACGGTCCATGAGCCCCCGCTGCTGCCGCTGCTGCTGCTGCTACTGCCTGCGGTGGTGGTGTGGGGATTGCTGCGCGTCGTCTCCGCGTCCAGGCCCTTGATGCCCCTGTCGGCGGGCGCGAGGAGCGGCTGGCCCGTCGCGCCCAGGAGGCCGAGACTGCCTGGTCCGTGGCTCGTGTAGCCGACCTCCACGGTGGGCGCTGTGCGCATGGACAGCAAGGGTGTGATGACTGAGGACAGTGTGGATGATGTTCCGCCCATGTACTCGCTCGAAAACCGAGTGAAGCCGCCACATGTCGCGGCGTTGTCGGCGGCGGCGGCACACTTGTCCTGTGGGCGCCAAAAACCGTCTCCGCTGTCCGCGCACAGGAAGCCCGTTCCGGATCCGAGCCTCCTTTGCAGCGCGATGCCTGCCCTCGGCGGCCTGGAGGAGAGTACTCTTGGCGCGGCGCTGACCATGACCTCCACCTCCAGAGGCTCGGGATCGTCCGCGACCTGCAGAATGCGTGCGAAGCGTCCGGTGAGGTTTGGTTGGGGCAGGAACTCGTACTCTACCTCAATCGCACCGTTTGGCCCGCTGTCATTGACGCCTTGACCCGCGAAGAGGTCTTGTCTGAGACGAAGACTGACCACTGGCGAGGGCCGGTTCCCGGAGAGCTGGGACATGCGGTGACGCGGTAGCGTTTCTGTGAGCAGCGGCTGGTAGCGGTCCGTGAGGAGTGCAGTAGGTATGGCTGTAATGGCACGCGCTAGACCATAGGATGCAGCTGTGAGCGTCAGTACAGGTGCTGTCCTTAGAATAGGGGTGTTTTCGTTTGGAACTTTCTCGTCCATGATCGCGAGGGACTTTGGCCGAGCGGCAGCCTGAATTCGACTGGCAAAGGTGGTCAGGAGACGTCCCAGCCCTGGAAGTGGCATTGAATTCGAATGGCCTATGCAAAAGTCCAGCGGCGTGATTGCGGGTATTCCCCGACCCAAGCCCGGCACCAGCCGATCAAGACGTGCAGGTGCAAGTCTGACGCCGAGGTCGGTACTCGTTGCCGGCAGACTCCTAGTTGGCGATGCTTTAACAATCGGCTCAAGCACCTCCTCCCCTTGTTCGGCCTCTTCGCCCTCCTGTCCGTCCTCCTCCGCCAGCAGATCCTCCAGATACCTCTCCCGCCTCGAGTCCTCGATCAGCGTCTCAAAGGCGACCTGGACCTGCGCCATGTACACAGCAGCAAGTTCGCGCATCTGCTTGGCCTGCGACTCGGGGTCGAGCAACCTGAACAGGCGAGAATACGCGCCGCGGACCTGATCCGTGGTCGGCGCGCGACGGGGCACGCACAAGAGCTCGAAGAAGTCCCTGTCGACGCGCACCTCGTCGTCGTCGGCGCCGGCGTTGGCGTCGGCCTCTTCTGCATGTTGACCCTGGCCTTGGCCCTGCGGTCCTGACATGCTGAGGTTCACGAAGGAAGAAGCGGCGTCGTCGAACCCAAAATCGTACTCCCGCCGCGTGGCTGCGAACTGCTCATTCAAAGAGTAGCGCGAGCTGGCAGATCTCAGGCTGCGGCCGCCAGCAGGCGGCTGCAGGTGGTTGCCGTGGCCGCCCTGTTGGTTGTGATTGAAGAGGTCGGCGACATCCTGGTCGCTGAAGACTCCCGAACGGCGCGTGTGCGTGGAGCGGCGCCCTGCGTCCGTCATTTGTTGTATTGTCTTTTCTATCTGGCTCGACGTGCGCGTATATAAGCATCGAATGAAATACAGGCGTGAGATGAAGGTTTGAGGGTCGGCAGCAAGCAACAACGGTAGCGTTTATAATCATAGCAGCTGATCTTATTTCGCATTAAAATCAAGATATCATTATCTTGTTTACAATACCCGGGGTTGGCTCTCGTCCAATCACCCACCGAAACATTTGGGTTTGCCAGGGGCAACTTGGTTCCTGAGATGGTGTCAGTCTATAGCGGAGACCTAATATTTGTGGTGTGTCAAGGAGTTCCTGGATAACTAGTCAATGAGTTGAACAGCAATGGACCGACGCCGCACACACCAAATGGCCACGGCGGGCGAGGTTGACCGTCTGAACAACTTAGGTCTATTGCGGTCTTGGCTCGAGCAGGATCTGACACATATAAATGCTCCTCACATTTGGAAGTACTGCCTTTACACAAGCCTTCCCCTGTCGAGTAGGTACACATGGCCCCAGGTTCCATCTTGCTATAAAAGTACATACCTGCAAGCAATTTTGCATGCGGGCGCGCGGTTGTTGCCCCAGATTTTTGATACCCATTGGCCTCCCCATAGCTCGGCCACCTTTGAGAATTGCCGTATTGGATACCCCTTTCACATGGCGTGGCTAGTTTAGAACTTGAATACTTGAGACTTGTCGTACCCGAGCTCGCTCAAAACGCCAGAAAGATCGCCCTGGTCTTTCGGGCTGACCTTGGCGCCCGAGATAGCCTTCATCAGACCCGGCGGCCCGCATACAAACAGCTTGATGTTTTCTTCCTTGGGCTCGGGCAGCACCTTCTTCAGCAGATCCTTGCTGATGTAGCCCTTGCCGCCTGCCCAGTCCTTGGGCGGGTTGTCCAGGACATAAAATGCGCGGAATCGCTGCGGGTAAGTGTTCTCGAGTTCGGCAAGCTGCTTCTTGAGCAGGATGTCCTCCTCGCCGATGTTCCCTAGGATAAGGGTCACCTTGGTCTTGTCGTCGGGGTTCTTGAAGATGGCGCGCATGAGCTGGTA
>JASAOQ010002397.1:9604-22632 GCA_031306065.1 Pseudopyricularia cyperi | reverse complement strand
TCCCTCCATCTTTCACAGCACTTGGCGCACTCGCTCCTCTTGGCATTCATACTCTTCTCCCCTCCAGGGTCGGCTCCCAGTCGTATCGTCGCGCGCCAGACTAACGAACGGCCCCCCCACAAGTTTACCAGGGCTCGAGCTGTCCATCTACCGACACCTCCCACACAATGACATCAACACTGTCGCATCCTCCAGAGGTCGCCTTGGACACAAAAGGCGCATCTCCGCCTAGCCCGCCGCCCCAGTCGCAGCCCTCCCCCAAGCCCGTCGAGGCACCTTCGGGCCACATCGAGGATAACCCAAAGAGCAGCGAAGTAAACGATCATGCGCCCTCCTCCCAACCACCCCATTCCGGGGGCCCTCTGCACGCCGTCGATGGCCTGAAGCACAAGCTTGGCGACAAGAAAAAGAGCTTCTCCGAAAAGAAGAATCCCCCCGGCGGCTTCGACAACACCCCGCTCCCCGACTTTCCCCCCGGCTTCGACGTCAAGATCACCTTTCACAAGGCTTGGAACTTGCCCATCGCCGACATTCCAAGCGCATCCTCGGACCCGTTCATACACGCGACCCTAACCGCCGACGTTCCCAAGCGCCACAAGGAGGACCCAGACCTCGCGCACCGCACCAAGACCGTACGGAGGACACTGGAGCCCGAGTGGGAGGAAGAATGGATTGTCGCCAACATCCCCAGGACCGGCTTCCGCCTCAAGTGCCGGCTCTACGACGAGGACTATCCGGACTCTGACGACAGGCTGGGCAACGTAACATATGTCTCACCCCAGTTTGACGAGCACTGGACGGGGCTGAAGCGCCAGACGTTCGAGGTCAAGAAGCGTTCGGGGAGCAAGCGAGCGTACCTGCTCAAGGCGGCCGAGTCTTTGTTCCACAAGGATTCTCAAATGACGCCGTTCCTCGACCTAAGCGTTGAGGTTTTAGGACCCTCGTCGCCGCCGGGGGCGCAAATGTGCACCATCGGACCGACCAGGTTTATTCAGCACTTTAGCCCCATGATTGGCCGTCTCATGGGGATCAAGGTCAATGACGACGAGGACCAAGAGGAGGAGACCCAGCAACGGCCAGATACGGCAACCAAGAAGACGCAGAGATATGAGTAAGTTGGATGCTATGCTCTGTTCATGTGATAATCCGTTCCATTCCTTGTTACGTTCTGCTAACCAATTTGTCTCACTGCCACAGCTTTCAAGCCACCGAAATGCAGCTCCAAGGCCCCGTTCCGCCCAAGATGTACCACAGATATGTCGAGTTCAAGCGCTTCGTGGGGCCCATGTTCTCCTCAGCCGGTGTACGAGGGCGAATTCTCAACACGGTCCTCCACAAGCAGCATCGTCGTGTATACAATTTCGACTCGTCAACCAAGCTAGGGGACTTTGCGCCGTGCTCGACCGAGGCCGCCCTCCAGTTTCTGCAGCTGGCACACTTTGACGAGGGCGGCCGCATCTTCACCTACGTCCTCACGCTCGACGGACTGCTGCGCTTCACCGAGACGGGCAAGGAGTTCGGTATCGACATGTTGTCGAAACATACCATGCATTCGGACGTCGAGACTTACATCGCTTGTTCGGGCGAATTCTTCATCCGGGGGAAGTACCATGGTCTTTCTGGTCAGCATACGCACAGTCGTACAGGGTCCAAGGACGAAGGGAGGGCCATTAGAAAAAGCCACGACAAAAAATCCCAGGACTACCCAGATGTCGAGGGACCAGCAGGCCAAGCGGATGCGGGAGACAAGCCTATCGAGAACCCCCAAACCACAGCGTTGCATGTCCCGTCGCCGGGCAGGGACGGTGAGAACAACAACAGCACCGAGCAAGGTGGGCCCAAAAGCTCCGCCGAAAGCAGGCGAAAAATATCAACCGAAAGCAGTGCACCGCCTCGGGATCCAGCCCAGTACGAGCTCATCATCGACAACGACTCGGGTACGTACCGGCCCGACAAGTCGATTCTCCCGCTCCTGCAAGAGTTCCTCGAGCATAACTTTCCGGGCCTCAACATCCGCACGATGCACTGCGAGGACGAGGAGTTGATCGGGCTCAAGAAGGAGCAGCACGAGGCCAAGAAGAAGACGGGCCCGCGTGTGCGCATGGTGCTGAACCGCAGCCCGAGCTCGTCGAGCATCAGCTCATCGGACGAGAGTGACCTCTCCAGCCTGGACGACGGGCTCGGGCACGGCGCGGCCAAGCGGAGCAAGCGCGAGCGGGCGTGGGATGCGCTCAACGATCCCAAGGGTGGATTCAAGGAGCTAAAGGGCAGTCTTGTCAGTAGGCCCAAATATGAGGCTCCAGGGACGACCAAGGCGGAGGCGAAGGAGGCGTGATGATGTGCTGGTAGTCTGGAGTAATGTTTAATTGTGATGCCTTACATTGTTTTCTGGCGCTCGGTTGCTGTTTATCGGCTTTCCAGTTTTGGTTATTGTTGGCCCGCTTCTGTATTCGTCGGCTATGAATGATACCTTGAATGATACCTAGTCACCGAAGGTGCTCTAATTTGCATCATTTGACTCTTATTCCGTCTTGCCATGGTGGTGACCAAGAGACGATCGCACCTGTACTTGATGCTCACATCCCATCCCTGGAGCACAAAGATGATAGAGCCCTTTGCTCAGACATTGATTACTTCATTGTCCACTCTTGGCCACGCTTGTTTGTAACCTGCCCAAGGGACTGGCTGAACAAATGCCCGAATCAAATGAATAGGAGCAAAACCGGCATCTGAAGATGGGGAGCAGCAACATTACAGTTGCATCTTTGCTGAACCCGACGTCAGATTATGCACATTCGGCCTGACTCGGACGGCGAGTGCCTCGACTGCTAGCACCGAACGCCGATGAGAAAAAAACCTAAACTAAGCATATTTAGGAAGACAGAACGAGAAATCTACTCGGGTTGTCTTTACCAGTAGATTGCAGCTCGGTTTCCGGCTCGCAAATCTCTTCTAGCCTGACCAGGAGATCAAGAAAGAAATGTCACCAGACGCCGAGCTAGCCGCCGAGTCCCTTGCGTCATGGGTCACCAACGCCCAGGTCTGGGACGACGCAGTGGGGCCGCGACGGCAACGTGTTCTGGCGCCGGCTGCAGGAGCCCTCGCTGCGGCGCCTGGTTCTCGGACAAGATCGAGGGCGCCGGGGCAGCGGTGGGGGGAGGGGCGGATGCCGCGCCCTCGACATCGGCACGGGCAACGGGCTGTGCGCGCGCTGGCTGGTCGACCAGGGCGCGTCGCTGGTGCGCGCCCTCGACGGCAGCCCCGGCATGCTGGGAGGTGGCGCGGGCGCACCGTCAAGGAGTACATGTCAATCCCGCCGTATCGCGGTGTGGCCATACCGGGGCAGCCAGCCAAGCAGGTAAATGTCTTTTCTTTCTTTCTTTCTTTCTTTCTTTCTTATTTATCCCGCGCCATGCGGTGCGGTAGTGTGTGGCCTACCTACCTAGGTAGGCTGACGGGATCGGAAACGGGTTGCAGGTCTACTGCCACCGGCCCATCTTCGAGGTCTTTGCCCCCTTCTTCAAAGCCGGGCTGGTGATGGACGGCTTGGAGGAGCTGGCATTTTCCGACGAGGATCGTGATCCGAACAAGATAGAGGCCATGGTCAACTTCCTGCAGCTGTCGTTCATCTTGTCGTTCCGCATGCGGCGGGGAGACTAAGAAGGGGCAGTGCTGCTCTCGCGAGAGTAGTCGCCAGACGGGGATTATGACACTCGATCAACAATTCCGCTGGAGATCTATCTAGGTAGGTAGACGAGACTAGACCCCAGGCTCCGATCTGGTTGCGGAGGCGGGGTGCATCAAAGTCAAGACCCTCTTTGCAGTACGCAGCTGGATTAGGAAACTCCGACAAGAGTACGCCTCGGTGAAACGCCGGACTGTCCTTCTTGGCGTTGCTACAAAAAGAGAGCATCTCTTCCCTCTCATGGTGTTTGCTGTTGTTCCTGTCTAGCTAGGCGAGCAAGCGATCTATCCAACTTTCGAGTGAGCGTCAATATCTTTGTTTACCCCGCATTTCAACAAACAAAAAAACCTCGATCCCCCACCAAAACACCATCTTCAAACGCGACGACGACCATCCTGCCGTCCACAATACCCCTGGTATATGATCTACACGGATCCCTCCTCTCCAGTTACTACACTGAAATGTCTTCCCGTACGGAAAAAGACCAAGATGCCATCTCCACTGCAAAAGGCCTGGAGAACATACCCTGGTGCGACGACTACGAGAAGATGATATCGGGCGTCTTGTAAGCCGGGCCACCAAGACTTGAACCAAGCCGCCACTGCCGCCGCCGCCGCCATAACTGACACGCAAAAAACCCCTCACACACACACACAAGGTACGACTCGCTCGCGCCAGAGCTGGTCCAGGGCCGCTTCAAGGCACGCCAGTTCATGCACAAGTACAACCACTACTTCCCCGACGACGCCACGCCCGACTCGTTGCAAAAGGGCCGCGAGGAGCTCCTCCGCGGCATCATGGGCAAGGTTGGCTCCGGAGCGTACATCGAGCCCCCGGTCAACATTGACTACGGCTGCAACATCATAATCGGCGACACCTTCTACTCCAACTTCAAGTTCAGTTCTGCTCCCGCTCCATACACGCGCACCCCCCAAAAAGGTCAAGGCATAAGAGTCAATCACTGACGTCTTTGTTTGCTGCAAACCCCCCTACTCGACAGCCTCGTGATCCTCGACTGCGGCATCGTCAACATCGGCAACCGCGTCATGTTCGGCCCCTTCGTCTCCATCTTCACGGCCACGCACGAGACCGAGGTGCAGTCCCGCCGGGACGGCATCGAGTACGCGCTCGGCGTCACTATCGGCGACGACTGCTGGATCGGCGGCAACGTGACCATCCTGCCCGGCGTCACGATCGGCAAGGGCACCACGATCGGGTCCGGCAGCGTCGTGACCAAGTCCATACCCGAGTTCTCCGTCGCCGTGGGCTCGCCTGCGAGGGTTGTCAAGAAGGTGCAGCCGGTGCCTGATTTGCCGTAATGGATCTTGGGGGGGCGTTGCGAGCCCTTGTTGGTAGAGATTCCGACCTAGACTCCATTACTGTAGGCTCTGATCAATACACTAGTCTAGGCTTTTGTTAAAAAAGTCCCAGTTATGAACCGTGGGCTTGTATGGCGACTTTCGTGGGGGTTTTTTGCCCACTGCGTATCAATCATTGACAGGCCAGGGCTGTCTCTTCTCGGACGACTAACGGACGACTGATCAAAGGGACGTCCCGGGAGAACGCAAGGAACGGGTAATCGTATTATCAGGCTTCTCCTTGGTCAATTTAGACCTCTCACCGGTTTATAGAATCCCATCCGACTTCACCACTGCCGTCTTCATCGACACAGCGGGACTGTTTCTCTCGGATCAGGAATCGGCGGCGCTTGTCCATCCCTCTCCGGCCACCCCCAGACCGACAGACAGAATCCCGAGCGGCCGACTTTGCCGACACAATGTCGGACTCTTACAAGGCTCTCGTCGGCGCCCAGTTCAAACCGCATCCCTACTATAGCGAGCCCATCTGCTCCGCCGAGTCGCGCGCCAGGTTCCCTCCCGGCGGCAACGTGCGGCCGGACGTGCTGGCCGTCCAGTACGCGGGTCGCCCTTCGACCGCGGACCTGCCGGCGACGCACCGGCGGTCCGACCAGTGGTACTCGTACCGGAGCAACGTGGCCGCGGACGAGTATGCAGACCCATACAGGGTCCTGGTGACGCTCGACGAGACGCACGTCCGCGACCACCATCCCGCCGGCAGAGATGCCCGGGCTCGAGACCATGGTTCCCTTGCATCCCATCAGCTGGTCCGGTTTGTATGCTGGAGTGGGCGAGGGTGTGGTACAAGGGCATGGGACATTCCAAGGGGTGCTACTCGGAGGAGTGTTTTGTGCGGCACGTCACTGCGGGTTTGGAATGGGTGATTTGGCTTTGCGGACTGAGTGCGGCTTGTCATTTTCAAATCTCTGAGCGCGCCAGGATGACTGCAGTTTGGGGTATGGTAAAGAAAAAAAAACAAAAGAAGTTCCGAGTTCAGCTCCCCAGAAAATCAGGCTGTCGCCTCAATCACAAGAACCCTGAGCAGATACCCATGTATCGCCCACCTGAAGGTGTACTCCTTGACGACGACGCTCCCGCACCCCCGGCACTGCAGCCTCTCCAGCTTGGCCTTGACCCTCTCGGTGGGCAGCAGGACCGAGCCGCCGTCGGCGACCCTGGCCAGCTCGATGCTGAGCCAGACCGAGGTCTGGTCGTGGTAGAGGTGTCGTGCCCTGTCGTAGAGAGACCGCAGCGAGCGCGGGTGGGGAGGATGGGCATGGTATCTTGAGTATATGCTTTCGAGGATCTATACCTATGGAAGACGTCCGAGATGGAACATGAAGAAAAAGTACACAATCAGAGATTTGTCCCCCTCAAAAAAAAAGAAAGCTATACGATGAGTTGCAAGGTGTTTTTTTGTGCGTTGAGCTGGAAGACAACACAACACCTTGTATAATGTCTTCCCTCCAACAAATAAAGAAGGGTACTGTTCAAAATGACTAAAGATGAAAGGAATGGAAAGAAAACAAAAAAAAAAAAAAGAAAAACGAAAAAAAACGAAGAAAACTGGATTATTTCTTCTTCCTCACACTAGTCTTTCCCCTCCCCCTTCTCGCAGGCGGCGGCTCATCGTCCTCGCTGCTGCTACTGCTACTACTGCTGCTGCTGCTCCCGTCGTCGTCGCCGCCGCCACCGCCGCCAGAGGAGCCCGAAGTAGGCGGCGTCGCGGGCGACGACGAGGGCTGCACGTCGAAGAAGCTCCCCGCGCTGACGGCCTTGCGCTTGATGATGACGTAGCCGACCCCGTCGCGCATCTTGGTCCCCTCGTCGTCGCTACGCATCAGCGCGGGGAAGATGACGATGCTGCGCCGGCCGTCGGGCCCGCCGGCGTCGTAGTACCTGCGCCGGGCGCGGCGGCGGGTCGGTGTCGCGGGCGGAGTCGGCTGCTCCTGCTGCTGTTGCTGCTGCTGTTGCTGCTTCAGTTCCTCTTCCTCGTCCGGAGGGGGAGGCCGCCACTCGAAGCGCCAGCGCGCGGCGTGGCAGAAGAGCTTCTCGCCCAGCTCGACGGCGCGGGTGGAGACGGAGGCGAGGCCGGCCAGGCGTAGGTCGCGTTCCGAGGCCGAGTCGGAGCGGTAAAACGCCGCAAGGAGGCGTTCGAGGGTCGCGGTCGACGGCTTGGGCTGGTCGTGATGCTCCTGCGCGCCCGGCTGGAGGAAGAAGGCGGTTATCATGCGCCAGGCGGCGAGGGCGGATTCTTCTTCTGTTTTTTTTTATTTTTTGTTCAATATGGGAGAAGCGGATGGAAGGGTGTTTTTTTTTTATTTTAATTTTTTTCCCACGGCCATGATCGACGTGTAATTCGTGGCAAGAACCGGGTAAGGGGTAAATGAAAATGATGAAGAGCACAAAAAAAGAACAAAAACACCACATACCCTTGCTCAGCTCCGGCCTCAGCTCCTCAAACCTCCTCATCAGCTCCACCACGGCCGGCTCCAGGCTCGTGTCGTCCGGGTGTCCGCAAAAGGCGATGCTGCCGACCATGACGCGCGCGATGCAGATGCGCAGGCCCATGCGCCGGTGCCGCGGCGAGTGCAGCAGCGTCGCCAGGTCCTCGGCCTCCTGGGCGTCGTCCACGACGTCCGAGTCCAGCACGGCCTCGCGCACGGCCTCTCGGGAGTGGTAGACCGGGTCGGTGTGGTAGAAGCGCCGGGCGTGGGCGTCGATGGCGGACCGGAGGATGGTCCACGTCTGCCGTACCGACTGATCGTCCGGCGGCGTCAGGAGGCTATCCTGGAAGTTGGATATGGGGAAAGGGGAGGGCCCCTTGGAGGTGTTGCCTCCCATTGCTGTTGGGTCGTGTTTGTGTCGTGTTCCTGTCCGTGGGTTATGTTTTCTGTGATGGGTGAGACATGGTATGTTGTTGTCGGTGTTGATGAGCTTTTTGGGAGGGCTACTTGAATATGTAAAACTGCAGTTTTCGTGAAAATGATAACGGTAAGCTGGGTGGAGGTAAAGAGTTGCAATGGATAATGGATGGGACAATGCCTTCACGACTTGCGACGGGTGCAGGATCAAAAAGTCTGCCTCCGAAGGGAGCCTTGTGATTCGTACAAGTCACCAAGAGCCAGCGCCCGTCCTCTTCACATGAGCGAGGTCAATCGCCCAGGAGAATTGCTTCCGGAGGGCCGCAGTCGAGTCAAGATAAACCAGCTCGTCCTGTCCCTCGCACAAGAGGCAGGTCGTCGTACCATGGGACAGCAAATCTTGCATTGCATAGGGCCATGGGTTGCCGAGCACGTGGTTTAATGGTAGAAACAGTGGTTGTCAAGCCACCGAGAGTAGCGCCTCTCAGGTGGACGAGCATCACGAGAGGCTAAGAGGTTTAGTCTGTGCTAGTACATTTGTTTTTGAGGAGCCAGGCCGGTGACGTGGTCATTGGACGAGCAAGCAAGCTACCTGTCGTTGTTTCGCCGGACGAACGACAGCATTCTGTCTTTGAACATTTGGTCTCATGCAAGTCTTGGTCTATCTTGGGACTGTGGTAAATCTAGTAATCGGGGTATGCTGCTGACCGAGACGGGAGGTTGGTTGAGCAGCCAACCATCCAACAAAGCAGTAGCAGCGCCGAGGCAAAAAAGCATTGAACAAAATCATTCGTCGTAAAACACTAGACACCGAACCTCAATGCTCTGTCGGCCCTTAGCGTCCGGTGGCGTCGCAGGATCGACAAAGGCCGTATGCGGCGTCAGCGCGGCAATGCCCTCTCGCCCATTCGGCTGACCCTCGCTCCTGGAGTCGAAGCACTTGATGAACATGACCTCCTCGGGCGTCATGTCCCTGACATAGTAGAACTTGTGGTTGGGGTTGGGAGCGATCGAGTACGTCTCGCCTGGTTGTCATGGCAGCCGGTCAGCTTTGTTTTTTTCTTTGTTCGATTCTGCAGGGAGTACGAAGAAGCAAGGCTATATTAAAGCAAATGCAAAAGCAAAATGTGATGCAGAATGTTTATGTTATGCAGCATCAAACTCACCCCTGACCTCGTACCCCTCTGTCTTGGCCAAAGTTGAGGGATCCGCGACGACCTCCTTGCCTCGGTCGTCATCATCCTGACCCTCGACCCGCTTGGGATATAGCAGATCGACGGCGACGAGATCTTTGGGTTCGGTTGTCCGCCAGTCGACCACGGCGAGGGGGAAATCCGACGCGGGCCACCCTATGGGCCGCCAGACGTTGATGATTTGGTACCTGCCCTTGGCGAGCTCATCGGCCTCGGCGGGATCGGTGACGTGGCGGCGCAGGCGGGCCTCGGCGGCGGCGGGGGTCTGGTCGACGTGCACGGCCTGGACGGGCTGGCGGGGACTGTCGGGCGATCGGCGGCGGATGGTGTGGTCGAAGATGACGACCTTTTTTATGCCGGGCAGCTTCTCCATGAGCAGCGACTCGACCTCGGCGTAGTAACCGCCGCGGACGGCGCCGTCGTCAGTGAAGTCCTTCTCGGCGGCCGGGTGGTGGTGGACGGAGAAGCCGCAGCTGTCGGTGGTGAAGGTGTCGAGGCCGG
Organism: Pseudopyricularia cyperi; assembly: GCA_031306065.1. Lineage (NCBI taxonomy): Eukaryota > Fungi > Ascomycota > Sordariomycetes > Magnaporthales > Pyriculariaceae > Pseudopyricularia > Pseudopyricularia cyperi. The sequence goes on along the minus strand of JASAOQ010002397.1, from coordinate 13,031 downwards.
CGACGCGCATGTCGTGAACATCGAGGTTGACGTGAATGCGATCCCACGAGGTGGCATCGACGTCGACCTTGCTCCAAGGCTTTCCGGTGCCGGTGTCGGAGTTGCCGAGGGTGGCCGGGTCGAGATAGCGGAAGACGCCGGTGGTGGTCATGGCGGCTGTTTGTGGTGAGGTGTTGTTTGGCGGCGGAATCTACGTGAGCTGCGGTGGATGTGGTACGACAAAGCACATTCAAGGGAAGCTAGACAGAATGAAGATGGTCAAACGTTTATTTATTAATTCTTGGATGAGATATAGAGGTATAAATGCGTTCAAGTAGTTCTTGAACATATCTGGCCGTGGACATAATAACCCGACGTCGATGTAAACGATGGAGATGATGCCATCACCATATTACAAATGCCGATGGGCGACAGGCCGCCATTAGTCATTCTTAAGCATAGTAGTCAGCGTGTAGTAGCCGGGTAAACTGTTTTCCCGCTTGATTGTTCATCTGTCGCTTTCTTCCACCAGATTCTAGACAGTAAAACGAACCACCAAACGTCAAACATATCATGCCTCGCTGACTTGGAAACAAAACTACCAGAAATTCCATCATTGTCAACACTGACTTCTCCTCTCCCGGAGATGATGGGGTTGTCTCTCGCCAAGGAAGCGCCCATCGCTTGGCCTAATAACCCGTGAAAGCAACTAGCCTGCGGCGGCATCCTTGGCCCAGCAGCTGACCCGAACTAGCACAGGTACGGTACGGTACGGTACTGCCGGTGCCTGAGCAGAGGAGTCGTGCCACCGATGAATGACTGCAGCTTTGCTAAGGAAAGACGAACGAAGCGGTTCCCAATGGTTCGTGCCCATCTTCGCCTTGACTCGGAACTAGACTAGACGGAGTAGACCTCGGTTGGGCGGCGGCCGTGACCCCCGTCGCAGTCATCACCAACCCGAAATACGAGCAGGCCCGATACTTCGGACTCAGCCCGTCCACAGCCCTTGTCGTCCCCATCTCGCTCCCTAATCCCGATCACTACATGCTCGTGCGTACGCGCGGCCCCAAATAAACCAACCTCCGAGGAACGAGGGGACTCAGCCTTGTGGTGCCGCCTTCCCACCATTTTTGTCGCTGCTCGCTCGCGCCCAGGGCCCAAGACATGCAATTTCAAAGCGGCGCGGTTGCTGTGCGGCGCGGCAGTGTGCTCCTCCAGCCAAGGGCTGGGCAATGCTGAACTGAGATGATGAAATAGAACGTCAAGCCCGTATTCTGTTTTCCACCTCGCCGTCGTGGTTTCTCGCAGTCACCAGAAAACTGTCGCTGAGTACGGTCGTCGGTCAGATTCCCAACATGTTCAAGCTTGTTGTTGTTATTTGTGCCACCGTGGCCAGGCTGGCCGCTGCCTCGGAACCAGCCGCAGTCCACAACCACCACCTGCGCTCAATCATCTTTCCCACCGCCGCTATCGACGCCGTTGCATCTACCGCATCGTTACAAGACCTCCTTGCCACGGCTACCCAACCATGCACCTGCAGGTCGAGTCGCCAGTCCGGTGCCCCGGGTTGTGGGTGCCTGAGAAATGCCACCCATCCCGTGTCGCCGAGCGAGGCCTTGCCGTCCGACACATCGACCGAGACGACGTCGACCGCCGGCGTCGCGGTCCAGGTCATCATGGCCGCGCCGGCGTCAAGCACCCAGCCTCGCAAGGGGCCCTCAACAACATGCGCCCGTCCTGGTCGCGCGCTCGAGTCCGCTCCGGCGTTCAACTCGGCGGCTTTTGCTGGCGCGGGTGCTCTCATTGGTGCTGCTCTTCTGTTCTGAAAGACTCGACAGATTAACGGGCCATTGGGGCGTCCGTAGGCCGCGCCGAATGTACGGAAGACCTTGTCACAGCGCCGTCGCATCTCGACTCGCTTATCACCAGCGCCAGATGATTCTGAGCGCCTAGCTGCCCTTGCGCATCCGAGACCCTGCGGTACGCGTTGGCTTGGCCCCGAAGTTTTGACATGCGTCGGGTCCTGGTCGCGTGACAGCCCCCCGTGGCCTGGGGATTCGTGATCAAGACAAGCTGCCAGGAGCCTTTTCAAAGCTCTGCAACATAACAGCTCGTGCGTTCTTTCCGCCACCTCGATGAGACTGTCTGGAGAAACTCCCAGTAAAACGAGGCAATTTTCACAAGGACCGAAGAAGTTTACCCCGTGTGTGGAAACACCATGGCTACAAACACTTCCACCCGGAGTCGCCATGAGATGGTTTTGCAAAGCTTGGCACGCATTCGCGCCCGTTTCCCTACGAAAAAATCGGGTTGCGGCATACGGCGTGGAAGTGACGATATCAGATCTGGCCTCCGGTATACCTGCGGGGCCCTATCGAGAGGACTTAAGCCGTGTTGTTTGTTCGGTAGATGGAATGGACTTTGCCGAATGGTCAAGGCCAAGAGCATCAGCCCCTGTCGACCCATTAGAGCAAATACCAATCAACCCCATATCACGAGCAGATAGGACTTGAATATATGTCAACGGTACATCACCATCTACCGACCTTCTTATTGCGGAAACACCGCATCTGTACCGGCACCGTCATCGATGCAACTTGGCAGGGCAATATTGCGTCAGTAAATGGGCAGAGATAAGCGCAACACGGTTGAATACCAGGTATGGCACCTCAAGTGAGGGGTAAGGAAAGTCGTGATGATGGGTGATTATAAGTCTAGTCTTTGGTATTCATATCCTCCCTACTCCTCGTTTTATATGCAGTAAACCTATTGCATGCTCTGTTGCGCTACCCAGCCCAAGTGTTCAGCCGACGCCTTTCTTCCCTCTCCGAGCATTTGCCGGCCAAACCCCCCAGCCCAGCATGCTACCACCAGCAGCAGCTCTGCTCTCCCTCGCGGTCCACCTCGCCGCCGCTTCCCTGGTTCCGCGCGAGGAGGTCACGCCAGCCTCAACAACGGCCGCAACCCCGCTCCCGTTCCCGGCGCAGCTGGCCATCGACTCGGGCAACCTCGCGTCCTGCGCCAACGCAAACTGGCCCCCCTCGGCCGAATCCGTGGGCGAGGTCATCTCGCCGCAGCTGCCCGACGCGGAGCTGCAGGCCGCCCTGGCCGAGGTCGACCCTTTGCGCATCGGGGACATCGTGGAGCGGCTCGTGGCCTTTGGCACGCGGCACACGCTCTCGACGCAGACGGACCCCGAGCGCGGGATCGGGGCGGCGCGGGACTGGATCGCGGAACAGATGAGGGGTTATGCAGCCGCGTCGGAGGGACGCATGGTCGTCGAGGTGCAAGGGTACGAACAGGGCGTCGCGTCGAGGATCCCGTTCCCCGTGAGGATCAGCAACGTCGTCGCGACGCTGAAGGGGGAGACGGACCCGGACAGGGTCTATATTATATCGGGACACTACGACAGCCGGATTACGGATGTGATGAACTACGAAGACGACTC
>JASAOQ010002392.1:0-13005 GCA_031306065.1 Pseudopyricularia cyperi | reverse complement strand
AGATCCCAGGGCTTGTAACTGTTGGCGTTGGTGGCTTTGCATTAAAAGACTTTCCTTGGCATTTGGTGGGTTGATTGTACTCTTTTTCATAGCCTAGGTTCGGTTGTTGGCATTGATACCCGAGTTTTCACGATTATTTCTGGTAAATGGTTGAGTTTTGCATGTCACGGGCACATGCTCCTACAATCCACTCTATAACTTATGTGACATGCCACCCTGCTGCTGTTGTAGATGAATATGTACATATCATGCACGCCAAGTGACAACAAGAAACGGTCCTACTCCAAGAGCTAAGCGGCTGCCACTCCCACGGCGTAAGACTAGGTATGTAAAAGGCCACAAGGAAAGGTGTCAAGTAAATCGTGTTCATCTCGCAATGGAAAGTACCGCCTGCATTTTGCGAATGCTAGTTCTTTCAATCCTGTAGTGTTGATACTGCCGATGGCTGAAACATCATGTTCAGGCAGGCCATTGCCGGATTCCCTCCAGCGTGCCTATGCCTCGTAAAAGGCCCATTTACTGATCGAGCTCGACATAGTTTGCGGGGAACAAACCCGATTTGCCCTTGAAGTGCCCAAACCACCAGTCCTCGTCAGGGAACTCGAGGTCCGTGATCGTGGCTCCTTCGGGGAAGCTCAGTTCTGGCAAGGGAACAACATCATTAGCATAGCTCAATTGAATGACAGACCCAATAACTTGCAGGCATCCTGTTCATCATACCATTGTCTTCCGCTGCTTCATAGTCATATGTCGCGGTGGCCGTGGGGCCCTTTGCCGCCTGTGCTGGTACGGCAGCAGGAGCAGCGGCAGCGGCGGGCGCCGGTGGCGGAGGAGCAGAAACTGCATCGTCATCCTCCAAGTCCCCGACGTAGTTGCTGGGGAACAGTCCGCGGTGACCCTTTGAGTTGGTACCCATCCACCAATCCTCGTCCACCATCTCAATGTCGGTGACATATTCGCCGTCCACAAGCTCAATCTCGTTGTCCTCGGCCGCCTCGTAGTCGTACTGAATCAGTGCACGCTTCCCGCCGCCTGTGGATGCTTGGCCTGCTGCCACCTGGGCACCTCCAAATTGTTCCTCTGCGACCGCGGTCGCAGCAGCTCGAGCCTGCGTGTCGTGCTCCTCCTCCAGCTCTTCCTCCTTCGGCAGGGCTCGCTCAATCTCACGAGCAGGGATGGTTGGCTCAGGAGCGGCGCGTTCTACCTCGGGCTCTGGTCCACGCGGAACGGGGATCGCGACGCGAGGGGGCGACTGAGTGCCCGCCGGCTCCTCCTCCTCTTCATCTTCCGACTCGGGCGGACGTTGTGGCAATCCCGGCAAGGCAAAGCCTCCGGCAGGGCCACCCGGACGGGTCGACGTGTTCGGCGGCGGGGGAGCGGGCTCATCGATACTGCGGGCACCACCGCCAGGGGCGGGGCCACCCATAGGAGGAGCCTCCTTGAACCGATCGCGGATGGATGTCACGCCGCCAGGGGGCGACGCTGGTTGCTCTTGCGCGCGCTCTTGTTCCTGGTCGTCCCCGCCAGTCCTCTGCTCGACTACAGCAGCGCCGCCGCGCCCGAAGTTGGTAGTCTGCACAGCACCCCAACTCTTGCCAGAATAGCCACTCTGCCATCCACCACCGCCACTCTTCTGAGCAGGCACGGGAGAAGTGGGGCCTGGTGCCGCGGCCCCGGTTGAGGTGGGCGTGATTCCGGTCTTGCCTTTCTTCTCAGCCCAGAGCTGGGCGGGTGTCTTGCCTCCTTGGTCCGCAAAGGTGCGGCTGGCAGCGCCGACTGGAGGTGGAGCAGGGACCGAGACCGAGGGGGAGGCCAAACCAAAGGCCCCAGGCACTGGTGCCTTGGTGCCAGTGAATGAAGATGCCCCTGCGAACTTGTTAGCCACTTTGGGTTTGGGCAAAGACGCGAGCCTCTCGGATTGAGGGGCAGAGAAGGCACTGGTGCGCTCCGCGAGCGTCTTGGGTCTCTCCTCGCTGTCGTCTTGTGCCGCGGGTTTCTGGGCCTTGGCGCGGATAGCTGCAATATCGACCTTGCCCACGGGTTCGTAAGCACCTTTCACTGTAGTCGGTCGGTCGTCTTGCTTCTCCTTTGCCGCAGCACGGATAGCTGCAATGTCGACCTTGCCTACTGGCTGATAGGCCCCCCTGACAACGTCAGGCCGGTCGTCCTGAGCAGGAGCGCCGCCACCGTTGAACCTCGAAGGCTCCTGTTTCTGCTTGACCAGCTCCGACATGTTGACTTTGGTGGGCTTGTATGCAGATTCAACTCTCTGGATCTCAGTACGGCTGACCGGTGGCGCATCCGCGCCCCAGCCGTCTGCGTCCACGTCCTCTTCCTTTCTCCTGCGCGCTTCAACGAGAGGATTGAAAGAGCCTGCGCCGCTCGAGGTTTTGGGTGTGAAAACCGGCTTCTTTGCGACGGCAGGAGGGCCAGCCGGGGCCGGCGAAGGGGCAGAACCCCCCGCGGTGTACTTGGCGCCGGAAGCATCGGCGACTTTCTGGACTATGGATTCCGGGCTGAGATCCGCATCGGAACGGGCAGTGATTTGTACATGATAGCCGTGCAGGACCTTTGAGACGGCGGCGAGATGGCTGGTGAAGTAGCCTTTTGTTCTTTCGGGAACGCCTCCACCGCACCAGGCGATGAGCACGTTCTTGGGCAGGCCGCTGTTGGGGTCCTTGACCTTGACGAAGGCAAATTGGATACGGCCCTCGTTGAAGTCCTCGAGGAGCTCGGCAAGCTCGCCGTCTTTTGGAAGCTGAATGTCAGCACGGGAATTTTCTCTTCGCCATCGGGAAGCAGATTGGCCGCTATGAACAACTTACCGCCCTTGCTTTCAACCTTGAGAACGCTTTCCTTTGCGCCGCTGTCCTGGAAGGCATTCAAGAGCGGTGCTTGGACGGAGAAAAGAGCCCATTGAGCATATGTCGGGGAGCTTGAGGATGGAGGCGGCCCGTTGACGACGCCGTTGTAGCTGCTCTTGATCGAGGGACCATTTATGGAGAGGTTTAATGACGCCATTGTTGGTTGAGTGTCTTGCCTCGAAGGGGCAGTGTGTTTTAAAGGTACGGCGATCAACCGAATTTTTGCGAGGAGCGAAATCCGTCAGCTGTGTATAGTTTGAGGGAGTTGTGGCAGTCTCGAGAGAGCTTCGCAGTCACGCTCGTTGCTGTTGGGCGCAAGAGGAGAGCCTGAGAATGGGCCAAGATGGCTATGGCGGCGGGTGGAGATGTGGGATCTGATCCTGGCTGTGCAGTAGCTTTGCTGGCTGCGGTGCGGTGCTGTCGTCGTGGTACGTCGTACCTCACCACAGTGCCACACCACCTTTGCACAAAGAAGCGGGGCCAGGCTGCAGAGGCCAAGACCCTGACCGACCTACGTAATCTGGCGGGAGCGCCTTCTCTCACTGTCGCCGTCACCTACCCTGCCCTTGGGCGCCTTTTGGAGATGTTGTGATCACCACATCGACAGAAACACGTACACAACCATGCAATATTGCTCAAAAGCTGGCAGTGCTTTGGCTACTCTGTCTGGTGATGGAGTCTGCCATGAAATCCTGCCACGCTCCGCGCGAGAAGACACCAGCATCGTGACTAAGTTCATACGACAGACACAGCAAAGGCTCCGACTATAGCCCAGCAACTGTTGTTTGAACAAGCGTGGATAATAGTTGAAAACCCATTAGATATACTCGACTAGACTAGTTAAGATGAAATGTCATAGCAAGGTCCAGCCATCCCCAGCCCTGCACACCTGCAATATACACAACCCTTTGTTCCACGTTTAGAAAGACGGTGTAGGAAGGCAAAAAGAAGCTCGGCGATTATAAACCAAAAAAAATCAGTCAGAAACGAAGAGGATAGCATGGGTCGTCGCTTTGCAGTCTGACATCGAAAAGACCGGTTTAGCATTCCAGGAAACACTATAAAGTAGAAAGTTAGCAGTCTGACTAAAAGGACTGTCCGTCTTGAACGGCTTTGTAACGCATGTTCTGAAAGTTCGCAGAGAGAATCCAAGGGCCACTCACAGAGCAACAATCCTCGATGCCTAAAGTTCCACAAGTTAGCCTGACTGCTTCTAGAAACAGGTGAAAAGGACATATCCCACTTACAGTCACAGCACAAGCAGCATGCACAAGCCGCCAAAAGACCCTGCATGGCGACAGCGTGTCAGTCAAAACGATGAGCTAAAAGGTAAGAGGGAGGCTGGGACCACACGAGGGTGAGGGCATCCTTACAGCAAGGCAGCCTTTGTTACCTCCGCTCTGTTTGTGAGGTTGAGCTTGAGGGGGCGGGTATTGCTGTATTATTGGTAAGATAGAACGAATCAGCATCATTTTTCCAACTCGATTTGCAACCATTTCTTTTTCAGCTGCGCTGTGGCTAACCTGGTACTGCATTGGGGGACCCTGCTGGTAGTATCCGCCCTGGGGAGGAGGGCCTCCCTGAGGAGGATAATATGCCTGAACGAAGCGGTTAGAAACCCGGGCTCATCATCCACCGTAACAATGGACACGACAGAATTGCCATTAGTGAAGCTGGTTGATGGCATACCTGCTGGGGCGGAGGCGGCGAGTTGTATTGGCCTTGGGGGGGCCCCTGGTTGTAGTATCCGGCAGCGCTCATCTTGGCGACCAATACTGAGCAGTTATGTTATTGTTGTCGGTTCGTTTGGGCGATTCTTGGCGAGAGCGGATCTAGGTTTCTTTGAGCTTGGCTATTAGGGCTGACAGGTACGAGGTAAGCAAATGTGCAAACTTGCGAAAGACTGTCTCCAACACAAGATTGGGAAAGGGAAAAAAAACGGGCACGTTTCAGTAATAAACTTCCGTTCGTCATCTAGCAAAGATGGCGCTGGCACGAGGACTTTATGAGTTGGGTTGGCTGACCATGGCTTTGTCCAATCATGCGAGGCAAAGTGGGGCCGGGGAGGATTGCTACTTAACGCGCTTGCTTGCGCCAACATGGAGTCCAGTCTGGTGCGCCGTGCGTATGACAGGAAGAAGCTTGCATTGCACTGCCGTCTCAACACAGCCGCCGATGTGGGATCCCTCTCCTTATTACAAATGGCTCTATCTAGAAACCACGATTTAAGGCTCAGACTAATTAGGTAGTTCTACCTCTACTACGATTGGTATAGTTTATGCTTTGTTGGGATCAAGCATTCCGTAGTGGCGGGAGCTGTCGTAATCGCCTCGAATAGGCGAAAAGTGAACTAACTAAATAGTAAGTAAACCTGCGATTCGTAAAGACCCTGTCCAGTCGTTGCGGACGTGCCCATCGCTGCCAGGGCCTTTTTCTTGAGATCCATTCCATGTCTTATAAAGCTAGACCGGTCTAGCCCAGCCTCATATCACGACTGTTTTTTAAATCCCGGGTTTCCTTCTCTTTATACTTTATAAGATCCTGCCCTTGTTCTCAAGGTCAGGCGAGGCGACAGCGCACAGTCTGTCTTTGAACTACGTACTACGTTGAGCAATCGGAGATCATCTGTTTCCAACGTCGCAATAGGCCAACAGAGCCCGGAACTCTACCAACACGCGCCTCCGGATCTGAGCCTCCATAGTAGTACCTGCGTCGTATTTTAGCACAATTACTTCCTGGCAAACTGGTTACGGTACCGAGCACGTACAAAATTGTACTGCTTTCGTGATCCTCTTGCAAGACGTCAATCGTCCAATAGTGTCGATGCCGTTTATTATAAATGAATTTGTGGAGAAGAACAGTTGGTGACGCCGCCACCAGACGCCTGCCAATGAGGGGCAACCCATTGGATTGGGTTTGCGGTTTCCCCCCGCCGATGATCGGGAGCGGCGCTTTTTCTCGAATACACCAAACTCTACACTAATTTCTACAGTCACGCTCGGCAGTAACCCAACCGATAGAGACAATAATCGAAACTCATACAACACCCAAGCGAACGCCCGATCCACAAGCCAGCCCCTCCTCGATCCCCGAACCGACATCGAAATAAAATGTCTACGCTCAGGGATATCACCAGCGTGGAGGAATGGGAGGCGCACCTGGCGTCGCTCCCGGCCTCAACCCTCCAGATCATCTACTTCCACGCGCCGTGGGCCCCGCCCTGCGCCCAGATGGCGACGGTGCTCAAGACCCTGGCCGCCGAGTACCCCGTCAGCGACCCGCCCGCGACTTCGTGGGTGTCGCTCGACGCCGAGGACCTGAGCGACGTAAGCGAGACGTACGACGTGACGGCAGTACCCTTCGTCGTCCTCTCTCGCGGCGGGAAGGTCCTCGAGTCCATCAGCGGCAACAGCGCCCAGCGCGTGCGCGCCGCCATCGAGACACACGCCAACGGCTCCGGTGCTGCCGCCGCTTCAAGTCCAGCGACTGCTGGCGGCCAAGCGGCCAAGGCCGAGGATGCCGCGCCCCAGGACCCGGAGAAGCAGAAGGAGGAGCTGTTCAAGCGGCTAGGTGACCTCGTCAAGGCGGCGCCCGTTATGCTCTTCATGAAGGGCACGCCCAGCTCGCCGCAGTGCGGGTTCTCGAGACAGCTGGTCGCCTTGCTGAGGGAGAACTCGGTCAAGTATGGGTTCTTCAACATCCTGGCGGACGACGAGGTCAGGCAGGGCCTTAAAGAGTTTGCAGACTGGCCAACATATCCGCAGCTCTGGGTTGATGGCGAGTTGGTAGGAGGGTTGGACATTGTAAGAATCCCAGAGCTGTGTCGTTGGGCGTGTAACTGGATTATCTCGGCATTCCTACTAACGGCCCACCTCACTACACAGGTCAAAGAAGAGATTTCCAACGACCCGGACTTCTTCAAAGCCTACAGCGTCAAGGCCGGCACAGAAGCAGCTGCCACATCATGACATCTTACGCAATACGGCGTGTCCGTAACTGGATCATCAAAACCTGTAGGCATGGATCAGACCGTGACCCTGGGTGGACAGGCCTCCGACTTGGAGAAGTCTGTGGGAGCCTTTTTTTCCTCCTCGAATATAACGAATGGGGGATAGATGAGGTGTTTCGATCCAGACAATGAGCAGACCGGGGGAACATTGGTGTTGGCGTCGACAGCTTTGCCAGGGAATAATCTTAGGTCGTTGTAACGCTCGCTCCCAGCCCCCTGGTCGAGTCTGCATGCATCGGACGCACGCATGCACTAGTATACCTTAAATGGGTTTGCTTGCTGGGGATAGTACTTGGCGTGCTGTTGGTTCCGCATCAGTCGAACGCAGAGAAATGTTGATAGAGCGTTATGACAGCGTCACGACCCTATAGGGCTATCTTGTGCCCAGAAGTCGGGCTGTCTACCTATAAGATTTTTGTGTTGATTATTTTAATCTCGGGCATCCCCGAGGCGGCAGCAGTCCCCCTTCGGCTATATGCAAGGGGGAGCCCTTCTAGAACAACCCGCCTCCAGCCGACGACTAAATTAAAGGCCCTGAAGATTTGTCAATATAATGTGCAATATACCAGAGTTTTGAACAATGCATCGTTTTTTTGGAGACGTTTATTGTTGCTCATCGAGTCTCTACCATAATGCAACGCCCGCTTGCTCTTAACTCCGTTAACGCCGGGGCAGCCTTCTTTGTGTGGTTTGGTTTGTTGTATCTCGTTGTACCTTAGCAAGATGTGCAGAACTTCCATATTTTACCAGCGACTCAATGAACACAGTTGTTCTTTTCAAGTTTTCAAGTAGCATCAGTGTCATGAGGGCTTGACCCCAAAGAGATAAATTGTGTTCTTGCTGGTTTCTATACCGCCAGTTGACATGTGGTTGATTAAGCACCAATAAGTTACAGTAACAACATCAATATAATACATAGCAGTACATCGTGTAAACTTCGGGTAGTTCTGCCGTTTCGACCCCACTTCAACATCAGGCACACTCCTCGCCTTACGTTAACCCCAGTTAGTCAGTCACTCACTCCGGTCTGAACCGCACCATCCAATGTCTCCCGGACCAGCGCGACTTATCCCTTGCCGGGCCCTGCATTCCGAAGTTCACCCTCGCTCGGCATTCATCGCAAGCCCGCAGAGACGACGCTTTCCCCGACTGGTTGCGCCAGAGTCATCGCGATCTTCTCGACCTTGCATCACCACCTGACATTGCGCGCGCGCGCTCTGGGCTACAATCACAGCTACAGCTACGGCAACAGACGAGACCCCTGGCTTGCAATCAGCACGTCCCAGACCTTGGGCTTTCAAGGCACAAAACAGTGAGTCCGATCAGCGCTTGGTCACAATGTCTCGTTCACACCCATTCCAGCTCGTTTGTCTACTGACATGTATGCTGCCAAGAAGCAGACCTCCACAAACACCCGCTCAGTTTGTTGTGCAGGGAGTATCGCGCTTGCATTGGTGCCTCCCTGCCCGAGGCGCGCCACGCTTTTGTCCTCCGAGCTTGGCTGCCTACCTTAGTATCGAGCGCATGTTGTGGACCTGCATCGATACCACCATCCACCAACGTCTCTTGCTCGTCAACCGAGTGCGATAATACTTGTCGCGACTACGCAAGGCTGAGCTGCAAGTCGCTGGTTGCCCTCCAGCCCAGAGGATACACATTTGCCCGCGAGCCACCAGAAATATTCTCCTCACAACCTCGCACCTCACCTAGATGGTAGTTGTCTGTACGGAGTATGAGTAGGAATATCGCTAGTTGGACTGCGCTCAACGGCTTGCCTGGCACCTGAGATAGGCCGAACAAGTCAGCATCGGCGGCAAGGTTACGATATACGACAACAGAGACCTTGGATACACGTCTGATTCGCTCAACAAAAAGCTTCAACCACGCATGCCCCTTGTTACTGGCTGGCCACCCAAGGGATGTACTAGGATCGGGAATCTCCTTCAACCCCTGCCACTAGTCTTCACAGACAGCTGAGGCTACCGGAGAGAAGCTGCATCGTCAAGTGCTCTCTCTTTCTCCCAGCATACCACAAGACGTCATCCCTCCTCGAACAATCGCCCCAAATCCATTAGGTCACATATCCCTTTGTTCTTCCCCTGAGCAGCCGCTCGTTGGTTCCCGGAGCAGAGACCCTTGGACGGTCATATCCGGCACGTATCACGCGCTCTCCATATATCAAAAGCGTTGGAACTCCGACAATAGCTGGTACATACCTCCGCGCTGCTATGTGCTTTTCTGTCCGGGAGTCGTAAAATCCACCATCCCTTCTTGTTTGTCGTTCTTTGCCTTGACAATTACTGCTCCATCGGGGACCTGACAAGGAAAACAAAGACGCCCGCCCCGTGGAGTCTCTTTGACACATTCGCCATGGCCCCCACTCCTGCGTCCACGACGCCGTCCTCGGGCGGGCAGTCCCCCGAGGGAAAGTTTCGAGTTGTGCGGAAGAGGAACCGAATCCCGCTTAGCTGTACGCCGTGCAGGAGCAGAAAGTAAGTTGGCTTTTTTCATACGTCAGACTCTATTTCATGTTTCACCAGAATGCTGCAAGAAATTGTGGCGAGATGTCGTCGCCTGCGGACTGCCCTGAAATTCCTGTCGCAACAGAACCTATATCTCGTCAATGTACTCATGCTAACCTTCGCGACCTAGACTGTAAGATTCCTCGCTTGGATAATCTTGAACCTCGACCTCTACCTTGGCACACTGCTCACCATTCACATACCGCAACAGAAAGTGTGACAGAGCACACCCTTGTAGTAACTGCGTGAAGCGAGAGGGCAGTGATGCGAGCTGCTGCTCGTACACGACACCCACTTCTCGTGGTAGAAAGAACCAAAGTCAAGGCGCTACCACTAGCCCAGATGACATGCAGAACCGTATTGACCGATTAGAAGGCCTAGTTTTAGCATTGATGAACGGCGGCGCCTCTTCGGAGGGCGCCTCGGCAGCAGCAACCAGCAACACCACTGCCGCTGCCTCAACGAGCTCGAGGGCGCCAGCCTCGGACCACACGCCAGCCACAACCGCGAGTGTCACATCGCCCTCCAGAACCGACCGAGACGAGTATCAACACGCTGGATCGAGGGATGGCGACGACGGCGACGACAGCGATATAGACGATGGATTGGCCAATTCCCTGGGTGTTCTCAAGGTTGATGCAGAAAAAGGGAAGGCATTGTACATTGGCCCCGAGTCGTGGCACACCATTCTGGCGGGCATCACGGAGGTCAAAACCTTCTTCCACACCCACAAAAGGGATCTGGAGAAGAGTTATGAAAAAGTGCGTCAGAGCAAGCCCCCGTCCGAACGGGAAGGCCTGACGTTCCTAGTCGGCGCCCCACCAGCCACCGAGGTGGAGCTCCGCGCAGAGCTCCCGTCAAAGTCGAGTGTACTGACACTCTGCGGGCGTTACTTCAACTCAATGGATGGCGCTATAAACATTATACACGCTCCAACATTTCACAAGACGCTCATGGATCATTGGGAGGACCCTTCCAAGACACCCGTCATGTGGTTGGGGTTGCTTTACTCGGTTCTCTGCCTGGCAATGCTGAGCTATCACAAGGTTGGCGATGAGCCGGTCGAGTTGAAGGGGCGGTCATTAGAGCTGGCCGACGAATGTAAGCATTTCTTTGCACTTCTTGGTGCAGGCATAAGATAGCAGGACGACAACGAGCTGACACATATTTGAACACTACAGATCGGTTACGGACGGTACAGTGCCTGGTCACGGCCGATTACACGAAGCCATGCGACTACACAGTGGAGACAATGCTTCTATATATGCTTGGAGAACACGCGTCGAGGTATGACGCAGACCTAGGTCTGTGGTTGATCAGCTCTATGGTCACAAGGATTGCGATGCGCATGGGGTACCACCGAGACGGCAAATGGTTCCAATCAATAACCCCGTATCAAGCAGTAAGTAGCGCACTTTGAAGAACCAGAGGCTGCATGCCGTAGAGAGAGCGGACAATACCTAACGAACTGGACTGTGTCCCACCTACCAGGAGATAAGACGAAGAGTATGGGCTCTGGTGAGAATGGCCGATGTCATGTTCTCGGCACATGTCTCGTTGCCAAATATGATAAACAAGGATGACTGCGACACAGAGCTTCCCCACAACATCTTTGATGAGTCGTTTGGCCCTGATTCAAAGGTCCTGCCGGCGCCATTGCCATGGACGGAGCCTACGCCAATGGCATACATGATTGTGAAGGCCAAGCTCGGCCTACAGATGGGCAACATTCTCAAAGCGACGAATGGGGTGGGTGGGTCAGTTTCTTATGATGAGATCCTGCGGCTTGACGCGAGACTGCGTGAGGTGGTGGCAGAGATGCCTCCGCACCTCAAGATGCAGCCTCTGGAAGGATGCCATGATCCGATGACGCTCATCATTGCCCGCATCAACATCGATGTGCTTGTGCAAAAAACGTTTTGTGTTTTGCACCGCAAGTATCTCCCGCGGTCAAGAGAGAACCCGCGCTACGCACACTCGCGAAGGACAGCGATCGAGGCCGCCATGGATACACTTCGGCATCTCGAGACGATACTTGATGAGTCTCATGACCCTCGGCTCCGGTCTCTCAGGCGGTACGTCACATCGCTTGGGACCAAGGAGTTCCTCCTGCCGGCGATGCTTATTGGGCTGGATCTGCATCATGACAACCAGGCCGAAAGCTCTGGCCAGGACCGACACGGCTCGCATAGCCAGCATTTCTGGACGCCGCAGCAACGCATGCAAATGGTCAAAACCCTCAAGAAGACGCAAGAGTTTTTTGAAGGACTTAAGGACACCTCGTTCGAGGCTCTCAAAGCGTCGAGCGCGATCCGCATCGTACTGGCCAAGATCATGAGTCCCCCGGCCCCGTCATCCGGTAGCAGTCGTGGCCCCAACGTCGGCGGCCTGGCAACGGAAATAGGGGGTGGGAGCAATCCATTCGGTGCAGCTTCGGCATCGAGCGAAACGCTACAGGACCACTCGGCGGCCATGACCTTGGGGATGCTTTCTGGGATGACACCGACCACGACAGCCGGGCTGGACTCTATACAGAGCCCCGGGGGCACAACGTCCCCGCAGCCGCCGCCTTTTGGGATGGAAGGCTTCGGCAACTTTGGGCCTAACACAGGGGCATCGGCAGGAGGTGAAATGAACGTGGACATGTTCTCTGGCTTTGATAGCGGCGTCAGCAGCACCTTGAGTCCCTTTTTCGGCTCCGCAAGTGCAAACAATTTCCCTGCCAACTTTGACTGGGTAAGTGAAGCTGGAGTTGCATACGTGGTCAACTGTAGGGCTTGGATTTGGTATGCAGTAGACTAACCGCACACCTTTCACACGCAGGATGCATTTGAGACGTACACACAAACCGCAAACTTTGCGACAGACGGCTTCTTTGGAGGCAATCCAAACGGAGAAGCTGCCGGGGCTGTGGACGAGTCTGGCTTTTCTTTTGCAGGCAAACGCAGCGATGGCTCTCCTTTTTATTGATGAGGAATATTTATGAAGACATGTGTGGTTTCTGTATCAACGCTACAATTGCTATGACAATACCCTCCTTATCTACTGTGCGAATACAACATTTTTGTGAATTATATCTAATTACTAGTCAGTCCAACAATGTGGTGTTTGACCGTATGGTTGCCATGATATGTCAGTTTGATATGTGACTAGTGTCGATACTAGATGCAGGGTAGGAAGACTCGCAATTAAAGGCAGGGTGGGGCGGGAGATGACGAACGAGGCCAAATGTAGGCAGAGCTTTGAGTCATGAACGTCTTTAATCACTAGGGATTCTCTATTGCGCAACTGCAATCAAAACATCTCAAAGGTCGAGATCGTTGGGCTTCCGTCAAAATCAACAATGTATTCAGCTCCGCCAGTGCCGCCGCCGAAATCAGGCAGCCACGAGGCAAGCCGCATCGGCACGCCGTCGGCCGGCGCATCGCAGTCGCAGTCGCCGCGCCCGCCGCCGGTGCCCAACTCGGCCGCGGATTCTAGCCTGCCAGAGGCGGCGTCCAGTCTGCAGGTCGCGTGGCCCGAGGCGATAGCGGATCCGGGGGAGCAGTGGCTGCCCCAGATAGTTGAGGATATGTCGTAAGTTCTTTCCTTTTTTTTTTTTTTTTTTTTT
>JASAOQ010002383.1:26727-51259 GCA_031306065.1 Pseudopyricularia cyperi | reverse complement strand
GGTTTGGGCACATATCATGGACATCAATCATGAATTACATACCTAAGTAGGTACGCAAGTGGCGCAAGGGCCCGTGAGAGCCGCTTGGGCAGCCTCTCGCCGGGTTTCCAGCTGAAAAATGGCAAGCAATCGTGAAGCCGTGCAGTTGCCAGGTTTTGTTTGCGTACGTGAGGTGAGTCTATTCGTAAGGCCCTCCTTACCTTACCCCATCCATATCAGACGACGGATAATAAAACCTTGTCCAGAGTGCCGACCCAGAGTGAGCTGAAACACGTCATGAACGGTCATCCCCGCGTCCGACAACCATCAGCGAACAACTTCAACCCTCCACGACCGGCACACACCACACCACCTCATACAAATGAGTTGTCCAAGTACAGATTAGCCAAGAATCGTGCTGGGCTGCCACACTGTACTCTGGACCAATCCAACCAGGACAAAGACACAGCCGAGCTGAAGCTGTGCCTCTCTCCCACAGGACCCGTTGTCGCCTAAAAAAAACCAACCAGTCACCCTCATTCTAGCCGGGTTGCACCCATCTCACGCCACTCCACGCTTTCTTCTTCCCTTCTCTCCCCGCAATACCTTTCAACTACGAAGAAACTGAATCTTCATCCAAACACAACACAACAAACCGCCACAATGGGCCGCTGGGCACACCTGGATTCGGACGAGGAGCGCCTGCCGGAGGGCCTGGTACGGATTGGATACGACGCAGACGACGAGACGTACACTTTCCGCGACGAGCGGGACGGCAGCATATGGGAGTCGGCCCCGGGCTGCCGCTACGAGGGCCTGCACAAGATCCGTGAGGGCACGAGGAATAACAACGACAACAACGGCGGCGGCGGCAACCCGCGGCGGGCTTCGACGCTGCCCCCACCACCGCCTTACAGCGACGCGACCGCGCCCAACAACGCCTCCTTCACTGACATACTCCGGGCGTACGACATCTCTCGGCAGCAGCAGGAGCTGCAGGAGCAGCTGCGGCCGGACCCGCGCTCGTCGGCGCACCACCGCGACCTAGAGCTGGAGCAGGCCGCGGCGGCGGCGGGCAGGCAGCCGTCGTGGCGCCACGAGCTGATGCCGCTCCTGCAATTCTTCACCCTCATAGGTCTGTTCCTCGTCGGCGTCTTCTGGCTCCTCGGCGGTTTCGCATCGATTCTGAGTGATAGGGCTGCTTCCTCTTCGCAGAGGGTCGCGTGCGCAGGGCAAGCGACGCCGTACAAGATCCAGCGGGGCGACACGTGCTGGGCGATTTCGCAAAGGATCGGCGCTCACGTCGACGAACTCTTGGACGCCAACGAGCGGCTTGACTGCGACCGCTTG
Source organism: Pseudopyricularia cyperi (assembly GCA_031306065.1). Taxonomy (NCBI): domain Eukaryota; kingdom Fungi; phylum Ascomycota; class Sordariomycetes; order Magnaporthales; family Pyriculariaceae; genus Pseudopyricularia; species Pseudopyricularia cyperi. The sequence continues at coordinate 49,930 of JASAOQ010002383.1, read as the reverse complement.
ACGCTGGGGCAGATGGTGTGCCTCCCTGTCGTTGCCGTCGGCGGAGAGAGCAGTTCGTGAAAGAGAGGCCGCGTCATCTCTGCGCGCCGTGTAACACTGACCCCTAGCAGCCCGTTTTGGTTCTTCTTGTGTTTTATTTCGTTTTTTTTTTCTTTGACGCATGTCTTGCTTATCTTTATCGCTTTCCTTTTCTTTTTAGATTCAAGGCGTTGTTTGCTTTTTTGGTTAATCCTTTTTGCATGCAGGTCAAGTAAGAAGACCTTTTGTATTCTGGCCCTCATATTACTATCTGCCTCCATACTGTGACCGAAACTTCCAGTAAGGATACATGTGCTTGGGGGGAGAATTTCTGTACCCGGTACTTGCTATTGGATTTTGCCGCTTGGAATACAGAACGGAGGTGTTTACAATATTCTTTTGACTTCACATGTTGATCCTTCTTGGCTTTACCCTTCAGATTGAATTCACTTCCACAAGATGGCATTTACTGTGTTACCGATGAGTCAGAACCTGATCCTAGCTTCGTGTGAGTTGGCAAAACGGGGAAGTGATGGCTGAAAATAAAGACAGATGAAATTTATCACTCTTATATCGTCCATTGGGGCGTTGACCATATCCTCTAGCAAGTGTGGAGGCCACCACTGCCCACAAGGAAACATGCTATGCTCCCCGTGGTATTCCCAACTCCAAAACGCCAACAGTTATTCACACCTCGGATACACAAGAAACTGGATGCTTTGAGATAATATCCCAAGTCCCAAATCTGGCACGACTGGACTCGGAAACAACAAAGCAAAGCCAACCAATGCCAACGGTGACAAGTTACAGCGATGGCGTGTTCAGTCAGACACGGCCGTCGGTGATCTTTTGAGCGACGACAGGCCAGCCCAGGATCAAGGCCATGCCAGGGACATAGCTGCGTAGGAGGGGGTGAAGTATGTCAGCTGCGCTAACCCTTTTTTTCTTTGTCCCTTCAGGTCGAGGAGGCTATGTAACTCACATCATGAGCGACTTGCCGGTGCGCTTGACGATCCTACTGTAGTCGCCCGGCTGGGGCCTCTGCGAGATGGGCAGGCGCTGGAAGGGGTGTGGCTCGAAGGAGCGGGCCATGTTTCGCATGGCTGCCACGAGGGAGAACCGGCGCGTGCCTGCCGCGGTGGTGTTGCGGAGAGCGACGCGGGCGATGACTGGCGACATTGATGGGGTTTGGGTTGTGTAAGGTGGAGTTGGCAGGTTTGTTGGTATGGCGGTTGCTATATCGGGCTGCGAATGTAGAGGTTTTTTTTTTTGTTTTTTTTTGGTCTAATTTGTTTGCGTTGAGTATATGTTGTGTACTGGATGGGATAGTCTAAAGGGATTGTGTGACGGTCAACGGCAGAGTGCAGGCCCGTCTTATACTACAGATTTCTGTATCTGGGAGGTTGAGTCCCTCTTGAGAATACCCATTGATTCTTTTTTTTCCTTCCTCATTTCTACAAGTAACTCAAACTGCAATTTTGTTTTCTTGCTCCAGGCATCTCTGTCGAGAATACCAAAAGTGAGGTCTCGTAAACAACATGCGGGAAAATACCACAAATCGTGTGATTATACAAGGTTAACACCAGATATAGACAGGCCCCGTCCAATGAGATGCGTCTTCGCTGGGTGTAAGCCGTTCATTGTCATGCCATCTGGTCGTGTTTTTAGGCGGGGCGTGGGCTGATCAGACCCTGGCCTAGGTCGTTTGTAGGCCGGGGCTGTAAGCTGGGCAACAGACAGAAGTCTGGGCCTCTTGCTTTGCCCGAAATCGAACCACCGGTTTATTTTCTTTGTTTTGGCTCTCTCTCTCTCTCTCGATGATTTTACGTGCTTGTGACTCCTGTTTTACATAGTTTGGAACGATAGACGTTGTCCGAGAGACGTTTCTTACGATAGTAACGGGATGTTGCGGGATTTGAGGCTTGGCTCCCGAAAAACCACGAGTTACTACTCTGGATTCGAATAAACATCAAGTGCACTGTAATCATCCGGAAATAACCAGTTACTTATTGCCTTTGAATTACAAGGGGGTTTTTTTGATTTTATTTTTTACCTTCTCTCCCGGTTTCCACTGTCCCCTATCTACACCCGAATAACCTGCGTCCCCTCCGCCGGCTCCAGCAGCCTCCAAGTACACGTGATGTTCTGCGCCTTGAACCTGGCGATGATGCGCTCCGCGATCTCCTCGTAGTTCCCCGTGGCCAGCGCAAGAATGGTCGGCCCGGCACCCGACAGGCACACGCCCAGGAGGCCCGGCTGGGTGCTCGGCGTCATCGACTCCACGATCTCCGTCAGGCCCGGGATCAGGGTCTGGCGGTACGGCTGGTGCAGCTTGTCCTGCATCGCGAGGTAGATCAGGTCCGGGTCGGGAGGGGACTGGCCCAGCGCTACGGGGAGGAGGGCTATCCTTTGGAGGTTGAAGGTCTAGGATGGAGGTGTCTTTCGTGTTAGCATCCCGACTATCATTGGACAGAAACTTGACTAGGTCAACGACAAAAAAAAAGAGGGGAAAAAAAAGATCAAAAGAAAAAGAAAACTCACCACATCATTCCTGGGGTATTGTGCCGGCAGCACCTCGCGTGCCTTGGCCGTCGGGACCTCGAACTCGGGTATGATGGCCACGGCCTTGATCTCGGGCGCCCAGGGGAATTTAATGTGGTGGCCGATGCCGAGTGGCGGCTCCGGTGGCGTGTCCCCCGTGTCGACGCCACCGGCCGGTGCGGGGAGGACCTCGCTGAGCGGTATCTCTGTGCGGGCGACATCCTCGGGCGTCAGGGGCTTCAGGTACGTGCCGACGAAGCCGCCGAACAGTGCGGCACCGACGTTGTCCGGATGCCGCTCTGTGGTTGGATATGCATGTTAATACATGTTTTTCTGATTTGCTCCTCACGATTGGGTGCAAAAACAGAAAAGAGAAAAGAAAAGAGAAAAGAAAAGAGAAAAGAAAAGAGAAAAGAAAAGAGAAAGAGAAAACAAACAAGTAGGTACTAACCTATCATCAAGCAAAAATCAAATAACCTGTTGTTGTCCAGGTGGTCCAGCTTGCCGACAACCTTGCCCAGCATCACGCCCGCGACGACTGCGGCGCCCGACGAACCCAGGCCCCTCCCCAGCGGGATCGGGTTCTTGATGTGGACGTGCGTCTCGGCTGGGAAGGCGCGCTGGCCGTGGCACCGGAGCACGTACAGGGCCACGCGGGTGATGAGGTTCGCGTCCGGATCGAGCGGGGGCACGTCGCCCGACTTCTCGCCCTCGCCCTCGTACGTCACGCGGCAGTTGAGCGGCAGCCCGCTGCTGCCGGACCCGTCACCGCCGCGCTTGGAACGGTCGACGGTGACGTGCAGCTCCAGGTAGAGGGACAGGGCGAGGCCGATGACGTCGAAGCCCGGGCCGATGTTGGCCGATGAGCTGGGAGTCTTGATGATGTATGATTCGGTAGCCATTTTTTTTTTGTTGCGTTGTTGGATGTTTGGCTGGGCTTGCATGAGGTAGTCCTGGTTTTTCCTCTTCAAATCCCCCCGCAGTCTTTAGGCATTGGTGCCCGGTATGAAGACCAGTATTCTCTAGAGTACCTTGCGGTTACTAGACTTTGATCCGAGATGGACTTTTTTTTTGTCTTTTCGTTCAAGTATTTTTACACCAGGTCTGTCTTTCTGCCCTCTCAGTCATGCATCTCAAAGGAGCTTGAATTCTCATTTTGACCGCCGCCGTCGGCCACCGATGACGGAGTGCGGGGGGTGGGGCTTAATCGCGAGTTTGACAGCGGCGTACAAAGTCTAGGAACACGACAGATGAATGACAGCTACGAGTTACAGCATGTTTTGCGCACCAGTTATTAAGTAGACTAGATAGAACCCGAATTGATATTACGGTAACCTGGAGGAGCAAGGAACACGGAAAATAAAAGGGTTTCTGTCACGCGAGGCGTTCGAGTCGTCTGTACGCTTGTTCGAGTTTTGGAAGCGAAAAAGACATGATTGGACAATTTGGATACACGGGGAATCATGTCTGCTGGTGCCTCACGACATGCTCTGATATCCAGGTAATATCTACACCAATCAGCCAGTCCAGTTGAGAGAATGGCCTCCTATCTGAGGTTGAGTGTGAGGTTGAGTGGTTGTATGAATTGGTTCATTGAACAGCCCTCAAGACCAGCCCTAGACTAGAAGCCTCCCAGGGGGCAACAGTCTCAGAAGGTTTTACGTTGGGTGTACAAAAGTTCAGAAAGTCACGAGCAAGACAAGGAAAAAACATGTAAGCGCGGAGAAAAAACAAAACAAAAAACACTGCCCGTTGCTTGGCGCAGTACCAAGTTGACCAAAGGACATCTCCGCCGCCGTCGTCAGTCGCGTGCGCCTCTCCAGTACGACGACGACGAAGCAGTGGGGCTAGCCTGGAGAACCCAGCCACACAACCCACCGATCAATTGCATACTCGGGCACCTGTCAGTTTGATGCCATTGTGCTGTTGTTTTACATGGAATTGGCATTGGCATTGGCATTGGCATTGACATCGAAATCGACATCGACATTGACTGCACTGCACTGGTGGCGGCCGCAAGGCAGAATGACTGGCAGCGAGGCCTCCATATCACGAGTGAGTGCGCATTGGCGACAAGACAGGGATCCCTCTGATTCGGGAGCTTCTCCAGGGCCGGAGATTTTCTTTTCTTTTCGCCCTTTTCGGGAACGTCATGCGGTCGTCTCTTTGTCAAGCATCGTGGTGGCTGGGGCAGTTCGGCATATCTATTTTGATACTCAGCATATTATTTTAGTAATGTACAGACTGAGGTAAGTATTACAGCTGATGAGGAAATCAATCAACCCGGAACAAACGTAATAATGATCTTTGCCGAATGTCCGATGTATGTAAGTTGTATTACACGTTCCCAAGCGCAAGGCTCTTTTTTTTTTTTTTTAATATATTTCTTCTCTCCTTGCATTCGTATTTTGTGATATAATTAGTAGGGCAAAAAAAAAAAGGAGCAAGTCGGCATCCAACGCCGAGGAGAATGCAGATGCAGATGATGTTCGGGGTTGCATGGTTGGCGGGCGTTGACTATTTAACAGGCAGTTGATTACCTTACTTTGATAGCTATCTAAGGTAGGCAAGTTAATGGGGAAACAAATGGCTTTGACTTTTCACTGCCATCAAATTTATAATTAAAGCAAAGCCACCAAAAGAAAAGAAGGTTTTGCAGCCGATGACACCAGCCACGATAAATCCGAGGGTCTAGTTTAGTCTAGTCTGGACCACTACAGTGGTCAGTCGGGACGTTTGATGTATGTTGTACTACCTACTTTGTGCGATGATTTCAAAGGGAGAAACGGGGAAAAAAACAAGGGGGATGGGATAATTCATTAACTGTCTCGGTATTACAACAAACACGCTGTGGTGCTGGGTGTCGGAGGATCGTGACACTTGCTTGATGAGACCATGAGACAGATACAAGAGACGAGCACACAGGAATGTCATGAACAAACAGACGGCATTTAATATTCCCATTGCCATCAAGAGTAGTCCACGATACTGATTGATTGTCGTCCATGGGTTGCCTCGATGAATGGGCAATTCCCTTTAATATATGATGCTTTGCTGTCAGGGACAAGAGAAAACACCGGGGTCGGATCGTCGTTTACCTTTGTCCCTGGCAGCCCAACCTTGACGTCCAATCACAGCGCAGCACTGGGGGCCGACGTCACGCTTAAACGGCCCCTGCTTGCGCTGCGCCCATTGATCTGAAACGTCGGACGGGGCTGGCTTCCCTTTCTCTGGTTTGGGCCTTTTGGTTCTCTTCTCTCTCGAGGACGCGCGCGCTTTCATTCATCCTTCGTTTTGGCTTTTCCCTCGCGAACCTGAACTCTGTCACTTTTCTGACAGACGGCCCATTCCGACCTCCTAGCCGCAACCTACATACACACAGTACTACCCACACCAAAGCGAGCGCCGTTAGTTCGAGCTACGTAGTAGTCCAGCTGCTGGTGCCGGGGTGGGATGTACCGACGACCTCTTTGAAACCACCTTTGATCTCTCTCTTTGTCTCGTTATTGCTCGCTCGCGCCATCTCCATCTCGTCGCGTCGACAAATTACCGCCGTCTTCAGGACGGTCTATTCTTATTATATCCTGAGTACTCGGGCCGTCTGTCTCAAAACAAAAAAAATAAAAAAAAAAAAAACCAGACAACCAGTACCAAACAATTCTCGCACATGTTTGCTGGACTGCTAGTTATCGTGCTAGACCTGCCCTGACCTGGCCCAGGTTCCCCTCCGGTTGCCAAGAGCATAGACGAGAATAGGGGCTCAAACTTGCGGCTGACGGGCCAGCGCCGACTCATTCGTCCCATCTTCCTGCGTGGCGCCTCCAACCACACACGCGGCGCGGCGCACATTCCCATCACTTCAGTTTCTCCCGCGAGCATTCAAACCAGCCAAAGACGCCCGCATCCAAGCACACCAGCCCGAGTACTGCTGTCGCTTCGCAACTGCGACAAACACGCTCCAAGCTGCTGATCAATTCCTTTGACAAGTCATCGCAGCCAAGCCTCCGAGGAAAGACAACAAAGTGTTCCCTTTGGTGGCGCCTACGCGTCTTCCAGCACTGCCAGCATGGCGTACAATCGTTTGGGCAAGTTTCTCCATTCATTTTACTTCGCGGGGACGTTTGTTTGCATCCCAAGTCTATGCTGCTGCCCCTTACTTTTTCCTTGGTTCTGCGACTCCTTCGCCTCCACCGCATAGCCTCACTGTCAGTTCCTGTCGACACGGCCGGCCCCCCCTTCTCCATACATCCGCGCCCAAAACCGGAACATTACTTGACCCTTTTGTTTGTTTGTCTCATAATTTTCCCCGTCATACCAGTAGCACATCCTTGGGAACCGGGAGCTTCTGCGGAACTATCCTCGGACGGTCTGCTTTCTCTGCACAGCCTCTTCTTCTTGCCTGGCGCTAGATTACAAACTGTTGTCCGTCATCATTCTCATTCCAGGCTTTGCGCGACGGCTCATAGAGCTCTTGTCCTCTTTCCGTCCGCGGCCATTCACCTTGTACTTTCGCTGTTACAGCATACGCGCGCCTTTTGCTTTTGGTCTTGGCCTTGCTGCGCTGGACATCTTGCATGCTCTAGCTTGAGCCTCTTTTCTTTTCCTATACTCTAATACTGCAACAACCTACAGAAGACGAATATTTTGACCCACGCGGCCCGATGAACAACCGCCCTCCACCCCACCGGACGCCCTCGCCCGGCCATCCTCTCCAGCATGGCTATCAACTGGATGATGCGCCGTACGGCAGGCCTAGCCCACACAATGCTAGCAATCTGGACATTCCCACGGGCGCCGGGAGGTATACACCTAGCGACCAGCTTCAGCTTCACACGGCAGTAAGTTGCACTCCGGCAGCCTCGAGCCTCGTTGACCCTACAGGAACGCTAACTCGGTACAGCACTCGATGGCAAATATGAGCGTGAGCGATACAGGCTATAACCAGCAGCCCGGTGGCTACAGGGAAGAATATGCAGTCAACCCGGAGCAGCACCACGACGCTTACTACAACGCCTCCTACGTGCCCACGCCAAACGAAGGCCCGACACCCTATGGCGAGCCTGGTTACGATCACGATGGCCGGCCACTCTTGCCTCAACAAGATTCGTACGGCCAGTACTCGGACAACCCGCAACAGCAGCAAGGAGGCGGTGGGCTAAAGAGATGGAAGACGGTCAAGCGAGTCCCGCTTTACATGGGAAATCTGGTATTGGACTGCCCTGTGCCCCCCAAGCTTCTGAACCAGTTTCCTCACGGAGAGCGCGATGAGTTTACGCACATGCGCTATTCGGCCGCCACATGCGACCCAAACGATTTTTACGATGAAAAGTTCACCCTGCGCCAGAGGTTGTTCAGCAAACCGCGTGAAACCGAGCTCTTCATCGTGGTCACCATGTACAACGAGGACGAAATCTTGTTTGCCAGGACAATGATTGGTGTTTTCAAAAACATTGAATACATGTGCAAACGACCCGAGAGCAAAACCTGGGGAAAAGAGGCTTGGAAGAAGATTGTCGTCTGCGTTGTCAGCGACGGTCGTGCCAAAATCAACCCCAGGACCAGAGCTTTGCTGGCAGGGTTGGGAGTTTACCAGGAGGGTATCGCCAGGCAGAACGTCGACGAAAAGGCCACCACGGCGCACATTTACGAATACACAACACAGATTGGTATGGCCATCAGGAATGATGTGGTTCAACTCTTGCCCCGCCAGCAGCCCATCCAGATTCTGTTCTGCCTAAAGGAGAACAACCAGAAGAAGATCAACTCCCACAGGTGGTTCTTCTCGGCGTTTGGTCGCGTGCTCAACCCAAACATTTGTGTGCTTCTCGACGCCGGTACCAAGCCGGGTGGTAATTCCATCTACCACCTGTGGAAAGCTTTCGATCTTGAGCCCATGTGCGCGGGAGCTTGTGGAGAAATCAAAGCCATGTTGGGTACGTATTTGCTTGTGCTTATAATAAAAAACGCACGCACTTGAATCCCAGAAAAGTCCAGTCGTATTAACGGTAAACTATCATCAGGAACGGGCGGCAAAAACCTGTTTAATCCCTTGGTCGCGGCACAAAACTTCGAATACAAGATGAGCAATATTCTCGACAAGCCGCTCGAGTCTGCCTTTGGCTTCATTTCAGTTTTGCCAGGTGCTTTTTCGGCCTACCGCTACATCGCTCTGCAAAACGACAAGAACGGCCAGGGTCCGCTCGAGAAGTACTTTGCAGGCGAAAAGCTTCATGGTGCCGGTGCAGGTATCTTCACGGCCAATATGTACCTCGCCGAGGATCGAATTCTCTGTTTCGAGCTCGTCACCAAGCGCAACTGTCACTGGATCCTTCAGTATGTCAAGTCGGCAACCGGCGAGACTGATGTGCCGGACACGGCGACCGAGTTGATTCTACAGCGTCGTCGTTGGCTGAACGGTTCCTTCTTTGCCGCCATCTATGCCATCGCTCATTTCTACCAGTTTTTCCGCTCCGACCACTCCTTCTTCCGCAAGATTGCCTTCTTCATCGAGTTCACCTTTAACACGATCAACATGATCTTTGCCTGGTTCGCTATCGGCAACTTCTTCCTAGTCTTCAAGATCCTGACTACTAGTCTGGGTGATGAGAACCTACTGGGGACCACGGGCAGCATCCTGGGTGTGTGTTTTGAATGGCTTTACGGTGTATCACTTATCACATGCTTCGTGCTGGCTATGGGTAACCGTCCTGCGGGATCAGGGCCATACTATTTGGCCATGATTTACTTCTGGGCCATTATCTTCTGGTGAGTTTAGTCGTAGAAAAAATGCTTCCGCTGTACGGTACGATGCGAGGGCGGTACTAACTTTTGTCCTCCAATTCTCTAGCTACCTTCTCTTTGCTGCTATCTTCATCTCCGTCAGGGCGATTCAGGTCCAGCTCGAAGCCAACACCCCAGTCGCCGACCTCCTCAAAGACCAAGTCGTCGTGACCTTGATCCTGTCACTTCTGTCTACATACGGCATTTGGCTGATTGCCTCGCTGCTCATGTTCGACCCGTGGCACATGTTCACCTCATTGGTGCAATACATGCTTCTTTCGCCGACCTTTACCAACGTGCTTAATGTCTACGCCTTTTGCAACACCCACGACATTTCGTGGGGAACGAAAGGTGACGACAAACCGGACAAGCTGCCTTCGGTCAACACCAAGGACGGCGCAGGCAAAGCCGATTTGCCTGACGAGGCGGATCTGAATACCATGTACGAGCGTGAACTTCAGGCGTTTGCGCGCAAACACATCGAGGAGAAAAAGACACCTACTCCCTCTCAGCTCGAGGAGAAGCAGCTGGACTACTACCGTGGTGTGCGCACCGTTGTCGTGCTTCTCTGGATGGTGACCAACTTTGGCTTGTGCGCTGTCGTTCTCTCGACTGCCGGTCTAGATAGGATCACGCCCACTACCGACGCCACCAAGACGCAGCGTTCCACCATTTACATGGCCGTGGTTCTCTACAGCGTCGCTGCCCTGTCTGGCTTCAAGTTCATCGGAGCCATGTGGTTCTTGGTCGTTCGCATGTTCAGGGGTGTCTAGTAGCCTCTATTTTTTGTATTTGTTTATGGATTTTGTCACGATGATGAAATGAAATGGCTTTCACAGTTCCTACCCTTTCCTTTCTTGTTGCAACCTTGCGCGACCAGGTTCGTCGATGCACTCGGTCGCCCCTCTTCATTTTTCACTGCCTCCATCTCACGCTACGTAGCGGTGATGTGTCGCACCATTGGCATGCTGTTCCTTTAACCACCCAGATATCCTCATTTTGTGTCCTTTTTTCCTCCAGCGTGTTTGGAATAATACCCTGTCAAGACTTTGATTGCCGGGGATTAGATAGCTGAATACCAAGCGTTTTTCTAACTTGAGGCCTACCGGACATATATCTTTTTTATTTTTATTTTTTTTATTTTTGGTTTTTTTTGCGGTATGACGTAGGGAGTGGTGCAAAGATGGTTGCCTGGGAATGCGTTCGTATATCGGTGGATTTTTCAAAGTTCATGGCAGCACTATACGGTTAATACTGGTCTAGTCTAAATCACTGGATTCAGCACTAATGTCAACAAAGAGTTGCAGTTGGCTTGCTTAACTCTTGATAGGGATAGCTCCTCGGGCACTTCTACAACGCCTCTAGACTAGTGATAGGTCTCAGCCATTTTTTTTTCTCTTCATGACGCAACCTCTTTGCCCAATCTGTCCAGCTCCTCCTTGATGAACTCGGTCGCATTGACCATCTCCGTGCTCCCATAGACCACCCGCCTCCGCATCCTGTCGCCGCCGCCGTTCGTGCGTGCGACCCACTCCTGCAGATTCCCGTACTCGTCCATACTGCCGCCGCCAACGGTGAACACCACCGCGTCCGTGAAGCCCTGTCTCCTCTGGCCGAAGCTCGCCGCCGCTCCCGGGCCGCCGCCACCGCCGCCACCAACACCACCGCCGCCTGGCAGTCCACCGGGGGACGCCGTGGGGGCAGTGCCGGACCGCACGGCCGACGGAGGGGGGACGGTGCCGCGGGCATTGGCTGAGCGCGGGTCAAAGTAGAGGTAGTGCTCCGTCTTGGCGATGGCGGAAGACGAAGCGGCCGAGGGGTCCATGATGGACTCGACGATCTTTGTGATTGTGAGGTCGCGGTTCACGGGCAGGAAGGTCTTGATGCCACCGATGATGGAGTCAAAGTTTGCGCTGAGGGCGTTGGTTGGCACGCCCGACTCCTTGAGCTGGTCGCGCAGCCGGGAGCCGATATTGGACCCGATGTTGGAGAAACGACCGAAGAGGTCCGAGGATTGTTGGGGCTGTGTACCCGACGAGTTTATCGTCGTGAGCTGCGTCATCTTGGTGGTAGCCCGGACCCTGTTTCGACCTTGTTAGTGACTAACGACACCTTGACGGCTTGTCACAAATGAAGGACCAACTCACTGTCGTATGTATGGCAGACAGGTCACATCTACGCCTGTGGCAACCAGCGCATCCTCAAACTGTTGCCATTCCTGCCTGGTGAGGTCCTGCTCGGCACTCAGGAACCAGATGATGAAAAGCCGTAGTTTGTCCACTGAGTTGTTGCCCTTATTCTCGTCTTTGATCGTCTCCAATATCTGCGCTTTAGTCTGCCGTGTAACAGTCTCTTCCATTTGGAAGTAGTTATCCAGCTGTCTGTTTTTGATGCCAGTTAGAAGCGCTGCCAGGATATTCATGTGCATATCCAGGGTGGCCTTGCGCTCTCGCAGCTCGGGGAGGAGGGTGATGGCGGCCTTGAGGTGCTGTGCGCTAGCGCTGGTATCGTTCTGCAGATCTTCCAGGCTTGCTACGCCCGTCTTTTGGGTTATAGCGGCTGCTTCTTCCTTATACTTAGTCAACTCGGCATCGATGTCCTCGGCAACCTGAGGGAAAGGCGCGCCTGCGTTCCTCTCCCAGAAAAAGTCGTTGGCGTTGAGGTCGTAAGATTTGCGCGTCACGCCCTTGGCGGGGTTGCTTTCATCGATCGGAGTCTCGATGGTGATGCGATTCAACTTCATGTTGAGCACATCATGTACCAGAGACTGATATGTCCACGAGTGGGACAACATAGGGGTCAGGTCCACGTTGCGGTCTAGGATAATCAGGACAGGTCTTGGAGCTGGCGTTGCTGGAGACGAAGTGGAGCGGTTTGAGGCGGAGAAAAGATTATCTTTGGAGTTAAGAATGTGATCACGGAGTTTGCGATCTAGCTTGGCTGAGATCATTTCGGCGGCGGCCGATTTCGGGCATCTGATGATGGGGATTACACCTGGTCTGTATTAGCCTTGTGCGTGGCATATCTCCCCAAACAGCGACACACCTACCCATTGTCACTATGACGCTAAAGAGGCCGCTGACGATTCGGTCGACGACATTATCCAGTTCTTCGTCGTTGGTCTTGGCGCTGTTCAGGGCCCAGTAGGTGTGCTCCTTTTGCATCCCCAAGCTGAACAAATCCGGTTCCGCCACGATAAAGTTTAGATATTGGTCATAAAGCTGCGCAATGTGTTCCGAGGTCCCCGCCGTTGCTGTTTGCGTCGCAAAGTCTTCCAGAAGTGGGCGCGGTATTGATGAGAGGAAGTTGATGTAGGCTGGCGTATAGAGTCCTCTTTGAAGATCGTTGGTTATGGCATCGAGACTCTTCTGTTGTGGTTCGACGAGATATATCACTGGTACGTCGGGTATTGGATGCCTTGAAGCTGAAATGTGCCTGCGTAGGGCAAACAAACGAGTGTGTTAGAGTGGCGTCGAGCTCCCCAGGGCGGAGATATAAACAAGGAAGCATACATGTGCATGGTAACTCCCATTGACCGGAGGTCACTGACTCTCAGGACGCTGCTGATCACATCACGACCTAGGTCATCAAAGACCAGCACCTTCCAGATGGGCTCGCCATCTGCGTTGAGGATCGGGGCCGTGGGGTTCAGGGCGCCACTGGTCAGGGACTCCTCGCCGTCGCTAGGCTCGACTTCACTGTTGAGGTTGAAGATTTTGCGCAGCGAGGCTGTTCATAGCGTTAGCGAAATCGCGGGGGTAGCTTGGTGGCATTGCCGGACACAGACCTATCTGGCGGTCCCGTAAAGAGCTGGCTCGGGCGGCCATGGTTGTCTATCCGATGGACGCCGCCGAGGAGTCGCGAAAGCACGGCGCAAGAGGAGCCTATACGTTCCGGAATTGGATCCTTGCGCGCAACCCGGGAATGAGAAATGAAGGGCGCTTCGACTATCGGCAGACTGGTGGGCTGCGGGACGGACGTATGTATGTCTTGGAGGTATCAAGAGAAGACACTGGTAGCGCAACGGTGGGTATACAACGTTCTTCAGAGTCTTTCTTGCGTATCAGCTGCGGCTGACGTGGGTGGGCGAGTGCAGCTTGCAAAGAGGGCAGATGCCGTATAATATGTAGTCGAAACGGCCAAGTCGGTTCCTAGGTACTATCTTGGGTATCGCATTCGACGGACCTAAAGCTCTTGAACAAAGCCGCCCACTTTTTTGGTGATGCTCGCACCTAGAGCTTTGACACGTTGACGACCTCATCAAGCAGGACCCACCTTATTTGGCTGTTTCTGTTTTTGCAAGCTGACAACCACTAAGCCCATCGAAGATAGGCTCCACTGAGTGGGGCCACCCACAGCACTGGGCACTCTGCCATTGGTTGAATAGGCTGACAAAGTGCTTTTGGGCGCGCGCACCAGGAACAGAGAGTAAAGTACCTTGCCCAAGTCGAGGTAAGGCAAGGTACTTAAGGTACCACTAAAAGCTTGGGGTAGGATTGACTGAGCCACAGACTTGCCAGCAGTCAGGCCAGGCAGGCAGGCCACTTGCCGCTAAATCCGTTCCTTTTTTTCCCCCCTTTCGTCAATCACCAGCGACATCTCCTTCTCTCCTCGATCCCAACCTCACAAACAAACAAACTCTGCATCTGTCAATTTGGGCCTCAAATACGCACATTCAAGACAGCGTCAACGTCGTCCGGCCAATTTTCACAGCGGGAAAATGATCCTGAACTCGCGACAATTCTGATCCTCTTGATTAAAAACTGATAAATTGCCTGCCGTTAGAGCAAGAAAGACAAACCCGCCAGACAGACAGCCAGAACAGACACGCGCCGCCCCTGGAGCGCGACCGTGGCGGTTTTTTTGCTGGAAATCCACCCCCAAACAAAAAATAGACAATCGTCTGCCTTTTTTTTTTTTCTCTCTTTCCTCCCGCGCAGATTAACTGCGAGAGCACTTCCAAAAGGCCATGTCGTAACTCTATGCTTCCTTTTCCATTTCCCGAGGAGGAGTTGACCGTGAAACTGGTCTTGTCTTGTCTGGTCTGGTCTGGCTGCTGCCGCCTGGGGAGGTAGATTGATCCGGATCTCAACTCGCGACGCAGAGAGCGCCATAATTTTCACATTGAGGCTGCTAGTTACAGGGCCATCAGGGTATGCAATCACTCTAACTCCAACTCCCCGAACCCCCCGTTCATCGCTCTCCGTCCATATATCATCCGTCCCAAGCAGCCCGCACTCGACCCCCTATCCCGCCCACTACATCACATCACATTCATTATCCGCTACAGACAAGACACAGACAAACAATCGCGCATCCAGTGGACGACGGACCTTTTTGCCCTTACTCCATCTTGTATTGATTGTTCGTCTTCTGGTCACCTTTTCCTACCACGCTGCATCGCTTGTTGCCCCTCCATTGAGACAGACCTTGGTATTCGCGCACCTCAAATGCGAAATGCAAGAAAACTCTTGGGCGACAGAGCAAGCAAGTAGCAGGAATTTCTGACTCGGGGGCGGACAATCGCAGCGAATCTGTTATTATTGTCAGGAAAGGCAGGACGTTCGAAATAAATTCCTCCAGTGGGGGAGTAGAGGAAAGGTCCGTCTTCATAATTGCTGCATCGAACGCAGAAGACCGCACCGCGACTAAGCGCAAGCAAAATCAAATGACTCTAGCCCTTTGCAAGTGATGGCAGACATCTAGAACTGCTGGATCATCTCTGAGAGAGACGGAGAAAGGGGCTTGAGCATATGGATGTTTTTTGGCCGCAAACATCAATTCTCGTCCTCCTCAATTCTCTGCCAAGTCGAAAAGACGGGCACTACATCAACCCGGGCACCCACCAGAGGCGCATCTCAATCAGCCGACAAAGAGGAACAGCATCAATGATTCTTTATTGAATCACGCGGCTTTCTTCTCCTACATCCAAACCAGTACACTTTCTCTCCTTTCCATCCACATCAGCATCGACTTTGGTACATACAACAACAACACACACATACACACACACACGCGCGCCCAAGGACTCACTCATCCATCCATCGCCTTGCCTGCTGTATGCCACCTTTTTGAGGGCGCATATCACCACTCACTGCACAACTGACTACTACCCTTGGCTGATTGCCCTCTGAATTCGAAAGCTGATTGGCTTTTTCTTGTGAACAGTCTCCACTATTGTTCCCTGTTGGGCTTAGCGTGTTTTGGGGCTTGGATCCATCCATCCCATCCCATCACTCGGATCGACATCGACAAAAAAAATAAACCACACACCCTCCGTATCGCCATCCACTTCAGCTCTTTGTTGCCCAACTAGGTAAATATACTTCAAGTGCTACCAAGAAACCGCCAGGGGGTGCAATCAAGCCCGGTGAAAGTTCAGGACTGATATTTGGGGGGTTTCTTTTTTTCCAAAAGGGCTCGCTGCGGTACTCCAATTGACGCAGCCACACTGCTGCTGATAGCTGTTTGCTTCAAATTATACCCTGTTTTGGGTGGTGGGGCCAGCCTAAAGTCCAGTGTAAGTTTGGGGCTCGATTGCTCATTGTCGCATAATTGCACCGCAACCCGTAGCTGATATATGCAACTATCGCGATACATAGCCTGCCAACCTACCTACCTAGGCACCTTACCTTGCTTTGGGATCGGGCCTCGAGACCGTATCCATAGTCACAATGGCCCAAGGTCAAGGTGGTCAGTTTCACTATGCTGCCAACGGCGATGTCGGCCCCCAAGGTCTCTACAGCGCGCCGCAGGCCTACGGCGATGGCCACATGCAAGCCTCGTTCCACTTTGAGCCAAACAGCCTACACGACACCATAGACTTTGAGAATGATCCCGTCGCGTTCGACAGCAGCTCCTTCTTTGGAGCCGACCAGACCGCGTTCAACTTCCAGTCACATCAGCCACAACAGCAGTCACATCAGCCGCTCAGCGCCGCTCCAAACTCCAACTACAGCGCCTTCACCTCCCACCCAGCTAGTCACGCCGAGCAGTACTTGTCGACAAGTGCTCACACTGGCTATGGCGAGTCCTTTCAGGGGGCATCAATGTATCATGGACAAAGTCAACTTGGCCAGAACCGGCAGCCTAACCAGCACGTGCCTCCAAACAACTTTCAGGTACATGACCAGCAACAGCAGGGCCACTACTTTGTGCCGGCTCAGGACTTCCGGACACATACACAGTCTCCCGCGCAGTCCCAACAAGCCGTGCCTGCGCAGCAGCAGCAGCAGCAGCCGCAGCCGCAGCATCAACAGCAACATCAGCATCGCCAGGCGCAACCACAACCGCAACAGCAACAACAGCCACATGCGCACACACAGCCTCACCAAACACTGCAATCACTGCAACAGCAACATGCAGCCCAGAGGCAGCAGTTTCATCCACAACAGCAGCCGCAGGCACAAAACAATGCACAAATACCTCCAAATCATATACAACAACAGATACAACATCAAGGCCAGCACCAGCAGCAAGTCAACATACAAACCCATGGACAGGAATCACCTTTTGCCTATACTCACCAAGGTCATGATGGCGTAGCTCGGCTTGAACACAACGCCCATAGTCATCCGCCCGGCCATGTCCCCATCAACTCGACTGTTGCCGATCAGCCCCGGCGGACTACCTCAGCCTCGACGACTCCCACTAACCACTTTGTCACGTCCATGTTTGCCGCTCCAGCAGACATCGGCCAGCCACAACAAGCTGTACATCAGCCACGAGCACCTGCTGTGTCCAACGTACAGCAAAATGCAATGTATTCGCAGTCTCACGGCATGCCTCAAAGTCGGGCAGCTAACCCACAGGCCATACATTCGCCTTCTGGTTCTGTCATCCCGCAGGATGCTGCTCAACATGGAATGTCTACGGCGGCAATCCCTACAGCCACTCGGCCGGCTCCTTCACAGCAACCAGTCTACCAGTCTACGAATTCTCAAGCTCTCTCTGCTCAGCCCCCATACTACCCAAATCAGCAACAGCACCAACTTCCCGCATACCTGACAGGGGCAGCTCCCTCATCAACGACAGCGCCCTCTTCGATGACGAATGCCGCTCCCCAGCACGCACCACACACGTCGCAAACAAAGCCGGTCCCAACCAAATCCACAGCTGCACCACCAACGCCATCGATACCGGCTCATCTTCCAGTCCGTGATCCCTCTGTCGCCAGCAAGGACCGACCAAGGCTTGACTCGATCGGATTGCCCAACATCGTCATCGGAGGCAGTATCACCACTCAAATTTCTGCTCTGCCGGAGCCCCTAGTGATTTGTGATTCTGAAAGGTCCCTTGGTACGCAGGTCATGAAACGGCCAGATTTGATGCCGGCGGAACAGCTGGGCCAGTTCCTCAATGTCAACGAGGGTCAAGCCACCGAAGAAAACATTGATAGCAGGTTGAATGTGCTGGACACGGTTATCCGAAGGGATTACAAATTTGGTAAGTTCTTATTTGACAAGAATGAGAGTCGCGGCGACGTTACTGACAGCCACATAGTACTATCACCCAATGTAAGGGACGGAATGAGAAAGCTTGCGCTTGGGGAAGACATTGTGAGTGCACCATGACTTGGGCCGATCACCATGCGTTTTCTAACACCTATCACAGACCCCTGCGCGGAGTGAAGAGCGCCCGTCCGACGCTGGCGAAGCTGCGGCATGGGACGCCGTAGGCATAGTCTACCTTGAAAACGGCAAAAGATCCCCTGACGTTATCAAACAAGCCGTCAAGAACTTTGGTGATCTCATCAAGGGCTATTCAGAGAAGATCAAGACGCTTAAGCAGCAACAGGAGGCTGCAGCAGATGGTTCTCCCGAGAAGGAGAAGTTCAAAAAGGCACTGTTGCGTGAGCAAAGACTGCTTTACCGTGCCATAGACGCAGCCTATGACAAGGGGGACATGGCAGTGCTCGAGAACCTTGGCGGGAACCGCCCTCTAACTGGAAATCTGGTCACGTCGTTGCGAGATTGCTTCAATGCGGGAGACTTTAGTGGACAGTTCCCCAAGGCTATCCTACGACTCCTGTCGCTCTTCATCTCCTTACCCGAGGAGTTGTTGATCAGCCGACTCAAGTTCGACAAGGTCTCCAAAAGATTTTTGGCCAAGGGTGACGACGAGGTCAAGACACTGGTGGGTGAGATTCTCGAGACCATCAAGAAGACCAAGGAAAACGAGGAGAAGGCAGAAAAGAGGGCAGTACCTACTCCAATGACACCTCTATCCGTGCCAAAGATGTCGATAGAGATGAAGAAGACGAATTCATCGTCGGGCATTCTGGGGAAAGCTGCCAAGACTCTTCGGACACCGTCAGACTCGTCTCCTGCCAAACGGCCTAGAGAGGATGACTCTGATGGACCGGCGGCCAAGAAGCTTGCCGGCAGCTCGGAAATGGGCGCCGCCAAGTCCGCTCCAAAGCCAGCTCTGTCGACGGCATCAGCAGTTACCGGAGCAGTCAAGTTGCTTCCTGGAAAGTCCCGCCCACTCGCCAAACCAGTGACGCGTCCAGATTCTGTGAAGCCCGATTCAGGGTCTTCTGCCCAGGACGAGGCGCTTAAGGCAGAGGCTGCGAAAGCAAAGAAGACACTCGCGGTCAAAGCCCAGCCCTCGGCGTCCAGCGTATCTCGACTCGGGTCTCTGCTCAGTGAAATCGCCCAGCCTAAGAAAGCTGTTGTCCCGGCCGCCAAGATGGAGCTCGATGAGGAGTCAAGCGAGACAGCCGTGGAGAAGGCGAAGCGCCTCCGCAAAGAACAGCGCCGCAAACTCCGAGTCACGTGGAGGGAGGGCGAAGCATTGACAGAGGTCCGCATCTTCCACAAAGAATTGGAAGAGGATGAGGGCAGGGGCACCAACATGGTTCGGCACGCCATGGACGATAGGTCTGAAGGCATGATGCTGAAGCAGGGCCTCAAGAAGGGTATTGAAATGGATGACGATGACGACGGGCCGGATCGCCCGTGGAGCGACCCTACAGCCATCAACTTTGCCTCCTTCCCCAAAGCTAAACGCAATGCCAACTTTGACAGCCGTGGAGGCGTCAAGGCTGCTAGCGACGCTGAGCGCAAGGTTATGGAAGACCGCATGATGGAGGTCACTCATGCCTTCTACCTCGACGCAGCAGACATCCCGCCGTCGCCGGCGTCTCCGAAGCTGACTGCCACAGAGCAGGCACTGCCAGCTACGGAAAACGCAGTACTATTACCACCGGGTACCGCCAGACTTGAGGAAATACAGACGCGGTGGCGGGAAGCGGACCAATTTGGTATCAAGCAGGCGACTAACAATGCCATCCTGCGCCTGCATCAACGCAACTCGGCTACTGCCGCATCTTCCCAGACAGCTTCCCAAGCCCCGGCACCGCACTACCCGGCCCAGTTGCCCGTTGTGACATCGCTACCGGACGGGGAGCATTCGTTCGGTCTCCTTTCTTCTGATTACGTGCAGAAATGGGTCAACAAAGATCCAATTGATCCAGAGTTCCCCCGGACGAAACGTCGCTTCAACCACCACGATTTTGCTGTACAGCAAGCCGTCGACGCTGTCGAGGAGCTGGTGCACAAGCTCAAGGGCAAGCCCTTTCCCGCCACCGAGCCACCCAGCTATATTTCCGACCCTGACCGCATCAAGGAATGGTGGCTGGGCTACAACCGCGATAAGGAGCGTGCTGCGCAGGCGGCTGAGCAGGCGAGGCGGCGGAAGGAGGCTGAGATGGCTGCTCTTGTGCAGCAGCAACAGTCGGCAAGTGTCAACCCCGGCGCAGACGAGCATGCTGCTGCCTGGGCCAGATACTACGCTCAGCTCGGTCAGGACCCGGCGCAAATCCAGGCTTCGATACAGAAGCAACAGCAAGAATACGCTCAGCAATATGCTCAGTACTATCAGCAGCAACAGCAACAGGCAGCCCCCGCGATTCCAGTTGCTGCCCCAGCTGCTGCCCCCACCCCGGACGCAAACGCCCAGTTGCAGGCCGTTATCATGGCACTGGGCGGTGCCGCCCCGGCCGCCCCAGCCGTGGCGCCGCAGCTAAATGCTGCCCAAATCCAAGCCCTTCTCGGGGGTGCGGCGCAGTCTGGCCCGGCACAGCAGGCTTACGTGCAACAGTTGACACAATGGGCCGCCGCCGCGGCTCAAGGTCAAGGTCAGCAGCAACAGCAGCCACAGGCGGAAGACGGCGATTGGAGGGGCGGGGCGAACAGTAACGACGACCGATACGATGGCGTCAAAGGGCGGGAGCAGCTGCAGCAGCAGGCCGCCCAAAAGGACCGGTTCAACCGCAAGGAAAAACGACCGGGGATTAATCGCGACCTGATTGGGACCAAGCCTTGCATGTTCTGGTCCAGCGGCAAGTGTGCCAAGGGGGACAAATGCACTTTCCGACATGACTGAGAGGTGTGTTTGATTATACCACATTTTGTGTGGCGCAAGCACCCGACAAACAAAAAAAAGACTTTTAACGATTTTAATTTATTTCCTTTGTTTACATTTGGGCATTCTCATACAAGACTTTGTGTTAGCAGCATTTGGCGGGCTTTTTGTACTGGTTGTAATATTACATGTTAGCTCATTTTCAGGGGGTTGGGAGAGCACTGCATTCTGGGACATGGACATTATCATTTTCGCATCATTGCCAGCAAAGGAAAGGGAGGGAAGGGGATAACCCCAGGGCGATGGCACATTTTCCCTCATCCGAACTGTACCTCTAGGTAGATAGGACGTAAAACCTAGAAGTGATGTCTAGCCTGACCTTGGGCTGGATGGAACTTTTTTTTTCGAACATGAACCGCTCCTTTTCCCTTGACGCTTTGGGTTACCATTTGAAATGTTTAGTGTTCTGGATTATTTACTTGCTTGTTCATATTTGGTGGACTGATGTAGTTGGATGTCAGCTACTTCACATAGATACTCGAGTCAGACAACAACAACCTAGTCTAGACTAGATGCGCTTCCCGAATCAAACTATACTGCCCGGCACAAACGGCGGTATCCCAAAACTAAATCTCCAACACGACCCCTGGCTATCCCCGTGGCTCCGGCGGAAGCTGAACGCATACGCCGACCCGCGCCGCTCATCCCGATCCCGCCTCACCGTCTCCCCGTCCTGCTTCTTACCCGGCATCGTTGTCGCAACCCTCACCCTCATCCTCATCCCCGTCTCCAGGTCCCGCTCGTGCTCTAGCCGGACCATGCGCACCAGCGCTCTGGTGTACACTGCAAACAGCACGCTGCACGTCAGGAACACGACCGCCTCCAGCGATGCGGCCAGCACCGCGGGCCCGGCCCAAAAGATGACCTGCTCCTGTCCCTGCTCCTGCTCGTCGCTGGTCACGACGCCAACGCCACCGCCGCCGTCGCCGCCGCCGCTACCGTTCCGGAGCTGTGCGGCGTGCGCGGCGGCGCAGGTGACCAGCAGTCCCGCGAGGCCGTTCAACGCCCCCGGCAGGAAGACGCGGTTGATGAGCCAGACGTAGTTGCGCCGCCAGCGCGCGGCCATGGCGGCCAGGCCGAGCGTTCCGAGGGCGGCCAGGGTTGTGGCGAGAGCCAGCAGAAGGCGCTGCTGCAGGCTCGCCGGGGACGGGGGCGGCGGGCAGTGGAAGGCGGCGGGGAAGATGGCCAGTCCTGCGAGGAGGGTCCAGGCCAGCGCGGTGGCGAGGATGTTGTGCGCCCGGGGAATCTGGTCTGTGCTCTCGAGCATGGCGACGTAGCGCGAGCGTGCGGGCTCGGGAGGCTTGGGGGGCGTCGTCGGTCGCGGGTCTTGGGACGAGTCTTGGTGGGAGCGGTGTGGCGTCTGGTTGGTGTGTGACGCTGCGCATGTTGGGAAGTAGCAGTTGTGGTCCGGCGGGTGGGCGGGACCTGGCTGCGTTGCTACGGTCCCGGTGAGCGGCCAGGGCAATGGCGAAGACGCTGTCTCACGGGAGCTGTTGGAATGCTGATTCGGAGCATGGTGGTCGTGGTGTGTCTCTGCTCGAGAAATGGCAGCTGATGGACCTCCTTCTGTCGAGTCGCCATGAAAGTGCTCAAATCCTGGCCATCCGAGCCCGGTTGGCTGACAGGACGACTGGTATGTTGATCTTGTGCTTTGGCTGCCAAATCTCGAGGAAGCGGGCGAGATGACGGTAGTTGTTTGGGGAACCGGCCCCTCGGCCTCCACAACCGTAACGCTGTGCCTCAAGACTGCGGACGTCCGGACCGCGCCGGTATCTCCGTGCAGGCTCCGCTGCAGCGGGTTTCGTTCCAAGGGCAAGTTGGGTATGCGAGGGAATATGCTATATGCTGTGGACTTTGTCTTTGCCGGGAGACTGTGATCCTGTCTGGCCGGTGCATCGCACGCCAAGGGTAGCACAGAAAAGGAGAGGTCCTGTTTCCTCCTCTCATGGCTTAATAGTGACAGCATATCGACCATGTAATCAACAGTGTCTTGGCGATATGTTGCAGCCGGATAGGCCCAAGATGGAAGCAGCAACCTTGTTGCGTCGGCAAATCGCCTCGTTTAAGCTGCCCGTTTTGTATCGGCTAGAAGCGAGTGGTATGCTCTGTCGCTAGAAGATGATATGAAGGGCAAAATACACTGTCGAGTTAGTCGGTCGACGGCAAGCAGTAGTTCAAGTACATGCGGTTTTCTGTAACGCATGCGTGGTGGGTGAGAGGCAGGATGCGTGCGCGAGGAACTAGGCGGCCAGCCCTAAATAACACATGTCAAACATGACTATATTAAATAGCCTGGGCACAAAGCCATCAAAACTTCAAAATGTGCATTTGGATTTTTTGACTTTTGATATTGAAGTGTTTGCTCTGGCGGCATCCTTGGCCTGATGATATCCACGCCATACCCCATAACGCACTCCCAGGTGTCTTTATAGACGGA